>JAATLQ010030673.1:0-69377 GCA_013421005.1 Heliconius erato x Heliconius himera | reverse complement strand
CAGGGTAGGCAGAGGGAACCTAGTGTTAAGACACTCCGTTCCCCACTTTCTGCCGAATTCTGGAGGCATTGCGTGTTGAGTGGCAGAACTCAACGCCGCGCTTAACCTCGACACCAGAGCGAAGAAATGGAAATATAAATTTAAGTAAATATTTCATCTCCTCGAGTGGGGATCGAACCCACAACCAGTCGGTTTTGCAGTCACACCTCGTGCCGCTGCGCCACGACCGGCCTCAAACTTCACCATCTATCAGCTATCACGCTTACAGTCAAACGGTGTGCTATTGCGCCACGATGGTCTTAAATAATATATTTTTAAATACAACAAAAAATGTTTCAAAATTTAAAATTAAACCCAATTTTCCTTTTTAATTAAAATAAAATAATCGTATTTTTTTGATATACCTCATACGTAAAGCTAGCGAATGTTTCTTTTATTATTTTTATTAAGGATCTAAAAGGAAAAATCCACACAAAAACAAAAACAAAATCAAATATCCATTTCCTCACTTAGAATTTTAATTAAATCATTCTAACCAAACCCACCATCGTTCTTTGTTCCGGTCAGACTGATGTAATCTAAATAATTGGAAACGTATAAATATACACTGCCTTTGACTAACGCGGTTTATTTCCGCAGACCAGAACTAGCTATGTATCTAGTACCTGGGCTAATATAAATTGTAAGTTGAGACAGCTAGCGTTGTCGTCGTATGTGTCGTGTTTGAAAAGAAAAATAAGATTTTAAAGAAAATAATCCTTTGGATAAAAAATAAATAAATCAGCTTCGGGAGAGCGATTCTAATAACACAAGTGAACGTATTCTTCAACTTTTACTCCAATTAGCCCCGAAGCCATTGCCTGACTGTGGCGGAACTCAACGCTGCGCTTTGTCCTGTCAAAACGAGAACATTAAAATAATAAATTTTTGTCTTGTAAAGACCACATCCATCGTATTTCCTGACGATATCTCACACTATGTCATTTTGTTTAGCTCTACGCTGTATGCCACGCATAGTAGGTTAGGCAGAGGGAACCAGGGAACCTAGTGTTAAGGCACTTTGTCCCCATTAAGATACTTCCGTTCCCTACTTTCCGGTAAATTCTTGAGGCATTGCGTATTGAGTGTTGAGAGACGGAGCTCAACGCTGCGCTTTGCCTCGTTACCAGAACGAGGAAATGTATATAATTTTATTTTATAAATATATTTTTGATTTCATTCTAGAATATTTAATATTCTCGAGTGGAAATTGAACCCTCAACCTGTCGTGTTCACAGTCGCACGATTGTGCCCCTATGCCACGACTAGCATCTAAGTAAACTTATCAAATTTATATTAAAAAATAGATAAAGCAGCTTCACACTGAATCCCGCATGCAGCAGAGTGACCAGTGAAACTCAGTGTTAAGGCACTCATTTCCCCACTTTCCGCACAACTTTTCAAGACATTGCGTGTTGAATTAAGTTTTGCCTTTGTGCCAGAGAGAAGAAATGGAAATATTAATAAATATAATAATTAATTTCCCCGAGTGGGGATCGAACCTACAACCACGTTACAGTCATGCCCTTGATTTGCCACGAGGGTTTCAAAAATGTATATTTAATATAATTTTATTTCTTCATACACCCAATACACTTTGTATATACAAGGTAATTGAGTAATAGCATTAGCTTTATGAGGACATCGTAATATATAAGTTACGCTCATGTAGTAAACCATTAAAATTTATGTTTATACTAAATACCTATTGTGGCAACGTTCCAAATCTAAATTATATTAAACGTTATAAAGGTATAATTACGCTTTACTTTGGGGTAATACCACTGGTAGCTATGGAACGTTGTTCGTGTTCTAAGGTCGTAAGTTCAAATCTATGACTAATTTTCTCTATAGCCGAATAGATAGAGGAAACCTAGTGCTTAGACAATTTCGTCTTGTGTGGCAAAACTCAAAACTTTGCTTTTTTTCTGACAAGAGCGGGGGATTGGAAATAGTATGAATACAATGAGAAATCGTCGAGGCCACTGTGGAGCAGAAGCACAAGGATGCGATTGTAAACGCAACTGTTGAGGGTTCGATTCCTGCTCAGAGGAATAAAATATTTAATTTTTCATTTTCTCGTTCTGGTTACGAGGCAAAACACGGCGTTGAGCTCTGCTACTCAACATGCAATCCTTAAATAACAGGACAGAAAACAGGGAACTTCGTAATGGAAAACGGAAGGTCCTAACACTAGGTTCCCAGGCCTATAATATAATAAATAAAAACAATCAGAAACATCACATCAATTGTTCCAATTTAATCCACTGTGCCTGTAGGTCCTGGCGAATGTATCATATTATGTTATAAACAACTCTTAGTCATTTTCTTTGAACTACATCGTAGTAAATTAGAAGTACTTTTAGAAGCAAAACTTTTATTAGAAGTACTTCTACAAACGCTAAATTCTTATAAATTAGAACTTGAAACTTCCCGTTCGTCCATCTAACCACTGCAACATGCAATTCAAATCCATTCTCTTAATAAAACAGGTAGTTTACTATTACAGTCACCGTCTTAAGTCATTTGGTAAATTGTTTGCTTTTACTTTGTTGTGTAATTGTTGTTTTCTAATTAAATATTTATAGGTAGCCGTCATTCTGTGACAGGCAAAGACGCGGCGTTAGGTTCCGCTGTGTAGCACACGAAGCAATCGGTATTGGGCGAAAATGGAGTATCTTAGTACGTAGTACTTTCCTTACTTACTCGACCCGAAATTCAATAAAATACGATAGTGCTAATGATGTTAAATCAGCTTTACGCTATATCCCGCACATGTTAGGGTAGGCAGAGGGAACTTTGTGTTAAGATACTCCGTTCTCCACTTTCTTCCAAATTCTGGAGGCATTGCGTGTAGAGTGGCGAAACTCAACTGAAATGATGATTTAAATTTTAATAAAAAAATAATTTCCTCGAATGAGGAACGAACCCACGATTAGTTGCACTTACAGTCACGCACTTGTGCCCCCGCGTCACTTTTTAGTAGGTACGTGGGGAATTTTCTTAAGATTTGGATTCATCTGCCTAACCTGATATGCGGGGAAGAGTGTAAAATGGCTTTTTAAATTTTTATATATCAAATCTGGCATAAAAAGGCACAAGCGACTATAAAGACGACGGTTGTGGTGTCGGTTCCCATTTTTGAGAATGAAATATTTAATATGGTAATTTATTCGCTCTGGTAACAAGACAAAGCGTGGCGTTGTGTTCCTCCGCTCGACACGCAATATCTGAAGAATTCGGCTGAAAGTTGGAACGCAGTGTCTTAAAACTAAGTTCCCAGATTCCCTGGCTACCTTAAGGGGGATACAGCGCGAAAAAGAGTGAAGTGAGTTCATTCCTAAACTGACTGAAATTATTTCGATCCCAAATCGAAGAAATGCATCTAACCTTTTCCATTCCCCGCTTCTAGTTTTTATTTGTAGAGAAAGCGCTCGGTACTCGGGCACAAGACGAAGAAGAGAATGTATTCACACTAGTTTCCCTCCGTCTTCCATACTCATAGATTCGATTGATGAACCAGATTATCTGGCTCTTTAAAAACATGAAATAAAATTATAAAAAAACGAAATTAAAATGAAAATTACGTAAAAATTATATATTATACATAAACATCATATCCAAAAAGTAATTCAATATTTTTAGATAATTTTCTCAACCTCCCAAATCTCTTGAAACGTCTCGAGTCTTATTAATTACTGTTCATTTAATATAAGACTTGGTTATGGCAAGTTTTATATTTCGAGTATGAATTTTAAAGGTACTTAGTGTATAATATCATATTTTCTAATTGCATATTAAGTCAACCCTTGATGTTGCTAAGTGGTTCTTAAGAATTAATAATAAATCTTGCAAGGGGGACGAAGCTAGTCGTGGCGCGGGGGCAGGGTGACTATAAACGCAACAGGTTGTGGATTCGATTCTGAGTTGAGGAAAATCTGCTTGTTTGCTCTGGTGTCGAGGCAAAGCGCGGTGTTTAGTTCCGCCACTCAACTTCAAGAATTCCGCGGAAAATGGGCAACACAATTTTGTATGTCGCCGAACCTACAACCTGTCACGTTCGCAGTCACAGCTTGCAATTGGCCTTTGCTATAAATGCTTTCAGATTTTTTTTTATTTCAACTTCTCAAAGTATAGGTAGGCAGAGGGAACCTTAGAACTTATTGTTTTGTAACTTCCGTTTCCCATTTTCTATCGAATTCTGTAGGCATTGCGTGTTGAATGTCGAAACTCAACACCGTTCAATATTTTCAGTATTTTATTATTTTAATATAAATAAATATAATATATTCTTATTTCAAACCCTCAAGTACAGTGCAAGAAGTATTTGAAACCTCTTTAACTCGCTAATATCTGCCCCTCAAACGTTTTGTGTTGACATAGACGCTTATTAAACTTTGATATTAATTTTATAACCACTTCATTTGGCTTCAAGCTGCAATCATTTTGAAGCAAATAAGATTCACGTTAAATATTATATGAAAGACGATAATCTTACTTCATGTTAGCTACTTTCTATAACGTGGTTATCACTCGAGTGGTTAAATAGTATTTATGTATATTTTATATCAATAGTTTTTTTTCAGCTTCACACTGTATCTCGCATGTAGCAGGGTAGGCGGAGGGAGGTTTGTGTTAAGCCTCTGTTGCTCATTTTCCGCCGAATTCTGGAGGCATTGTGTGTTGAGTGTCAAAGTGTCAAACAATATATAAATATATATTGAGGCCTGTCGTGGCGCAGGGACACAAAGTGTGACTGTAAAACCGACTGGTTGTGGGTTCGATCCCCACTTGAGGAGATGAAATATTAACTTAAATATATAATTCCATTTCTTCGATCTAGTGTCGAGGTAAAGCGCGGCGTTGAGTTCTGCCACTCAACACGCAATGCCTCCAGAATACAGCAGAAAGTAGAGACCGGAGTGGCTTAACACTAGGTTCCCTCTGCCTACCCTGCTGTGTACGGAATACAGCGTGAAGCTGAAAAAAAAGAAGATATAAATATGTAGATTGCAACATAATGTAAAAATATCTTCACTTTACCAAAATAGTAATAGTTATTTGAGTGAAGAGCCGGTCCAGTAGTAAATCAGCAATCGGCAAAGTAATCGGCAATTAGTACTCCATTATTCACCACTTTTGTAAAACTTATTCTTGTGAAGTTGCTCTTGTAGAGTTATTGAGTTGGATTTTTATTTTATATATAAAAATAATTTTTAATTTCTTTTTATTTTTCTGGTTTTTAAGCTTCACCTGAAAACCTAGTGTTATCCGTTCTCCACTTTCCATTGAGTTCTTGAAGCATTACGTGTTGAGTAGCGGAACTTAACGCTGCACTTTGCCTCGATAACAGAGCAAAACTGCCAAAACATATTAGGAGGTATACTTTTTTTTATAGAATACACAGATAACAACACAATGAACCCAAAACCAGACAGTCATTTCTGAACTGCGTCACTAGAATTAAATTTCTGTAAATATTTACTTAATTGTAGGAACTAGAGTTCCTAAACCTATACTGGAACCACATGTGCGCTTCACTTCTCTAAGCTCCTCATCTTGCAACGGGATAGGCTCAGCACCCGCATGGTGAGTCCAAGGATCGCTAAGTAGTTACTACTCTTGTGCTATTTAAAGCCGCAGATATGGAATTTTAAATAAAATCAAAAATCAGCTTCACGCTGTACCCCGCACACAGCAGGGTAGGCAGAGGGAACCTATTGTTAGACACTCCGTTCCCCTCTTTCTGCCGAGTTCTGGAGGCATTGCGTGTTGAGTGGCGTAACTCAACACTGCGCTTTGCTTCGACACCGGAAAGAAATGAAAATATAAATGTAAACAAATATTTCATTTCCTCGTGTGGGGATCGAACCCACAACCAATCGATTTTACAGTCACACTTTGTTCTCCTGCGCCACGAGTGATCTCACCATTGACACAAAGGCGTGACTATAAATACGACGGTTGTGAGTTCTATTCCCACTCGGGGAAATATATTATTTAAAATAAAAAAAAAGCTAAAGTAAAAAGATAAAACGCGGCATTAAGTTCCACCGCACTGCACGTCATGCCTTGAGATGTCAGCGGAAAGAGCTACCTTACCTGCAATATGCGGTGTACAACGTAAAAATAAAAAAAAAGTTTTACCAATTTTATATCTACTCTTGAACAAAAGATGACTTAGTTCATTCAAATTACATTTAAATTAATATTTCTAGAAACTGAATTAAAACGAAAGGTAAGAAGAATTCTACGCGCGCGGACATCGTCCACCGCAAATTCCACTCTTACAATTTCTACTTTATCCCTCTAAAAATTTACATTGTACTAAGCTGAAATGAAGTATAGTATAAGATCCAGCCAAGCAAATGTGGATGCAAGTGATAGTTGTAGTATTTTTTATGTTAGTTAGTTTACAAACAAGAAAAAAATAATTTAGTTCAGTTCAGTTCAATTTTTAGTGTATGGCATTCCGATACATAATTAAAGTGTGACTTAGAAAATTATATACCTACTATCATAGATACATATGGTTGACATTTGACAAATGAAATAATAAAACTCCTTATATATAATCCATGAAATAAACATGATATTTTTTTATGGAAAAAGACAATTCAAACGAGCGCAGGAGTAACCTGATGGTAAGTGATGATCGCCGCCCATGAGAACGTGTAAAACAGAGGAGCTACAGATGTGTTGCCCATCATTGACATAACAAATGCGATAAAGAACGCACAGCGAGGAGACGTCTCTACGCAAATCCAAAGCGTCAAGCCTTTCACAGATCATTGGGCCCCCAACGATTCAAATGCCTCTGCGTTGTATGCGATAAAATGGGTCAAGCAGATACTGGGATGCACCGGCCCAGAGATAAGATACAGTACTTCATATGAGGCTGAACCTAGGCCCTATACAGGGCCAGTCCCTGTTTTGGCGTGAAGTACTATCTCGCTTTGCTGATGACCCCCAGTTTCTTTTTGCATTGGGCCAATTGGGCCTTGCTTTCCAGATGATCGTGATACTGGCAGACACCTGCAAAGCTGAGACCCAATGTGCTTCTACTGGGTGTGGCTATAAGGGGAGTGTTTTGGAAGACTGGCGATACGACGAATGGGATGTTTTTAGTGGTTAACGTGCAAACTTGTATCTTATTGGGATTGAATTGAACTAAGTTTCTTTCACCTCGTTTGGAAACACTTCCGAGGGATGCCACAGCTGAAGACACAAGCTTATTTTAGTATTAGTCGAAGTTTTCTTGCAAAAAAGTGAGAATAGTAGCGATCCCCTTGCATATATTCTCGTGAAGCCCCTAGAATGGAAGTTTTGCGAGGAGCGACCCATGCCACACTCGATCGAAAGCCATCCTTTATATTGCCCAGTGTATCTATTTTACCTAATGTAGCCCAATGGTGAAATGACTGATTATGACTGTATTATATTGACGGGAATATTATGGAAATGTGTATATATATTACAACGGCATTTTTTAAATAAAAAAATATAATACTTACATCGTTACTAATGCAGCAAGATCATAGCCTACGTATGAACACGTACATATAATAAACAGTGGTGGAATTTTTAAATTGTAACTTTGTCGCTTTCATTAAATCATTGTTATCCTGTATTTTCCCGACGGAATCATAAACTAGTACTATTTTAGTCGTAAAATATTTTATTTAATTCTGTTTTCTCGTATGAAAAGTAATTATATGTTTTTGGCTTTACACTGTATCCTGGCACATAGCAGGGTAAGCAAAGGGAACCTCGAAACCTAATATTAAGACACTCCGTTACCATTAAGAAATTCCAGTGCCCCACTTTCCGCAGAATTCAAAAGGCATTGCGTGTTGACTGGTGGAATTCAACGTCACGCTTTGCCTCGTTGCCAGAACCTTAAAATATTAAGTTTCCTCGAGTGTGGATTGAATCCACAACCGTCGCGTTTACAATCACATTCTCAAGCCACTGCGCCACGACGGCCACTATTATTATATAATATTTTAATAATAATAATAGAAAATAACATTAACAATACATAAATTGCTTATTTAAATTAAATCATCACGCTCGAACAAACGTTAGATAACATTATAATATTGGATACGTCAAATATTATTTACCATCAAAATTAGTATCAAATAGCGAAAGCAAATCATGTGTTGATCTGCTTATTGCATTTAATTTCAAAACTATAATGAAATTCAAATTTAGAATATCGTTAGCTTAGTGTGTAATAATCCGTTGTTTTTCGTTATGAACAGTTTTATACCATTTGAAAGTGTAAAAAATAAAACCGGTAAAATGCGAGTTGGACTCGCATATCGAGGGTTCCGTATGAATTTCAGGATTTTATATCAACGGGAAATACTTAAAAATTTACAAACTTCCATTTGCGGAACGAATGCATACGATTTTGTATGATTTGAACTACAATTATAAGTTTGTAATTATTATTTTTTTCTATTTAATATCTATAAATTCTCATTATTATGATTGTTTCCTATATTTGCACTGCAACTTCTCATTTTCTGCCAAATTTCATAATTGTAGGTCCACGGGATACTTCCCGTGGACCTACAGCTACCTTATGGGGTTTAATTACGCGACGAATTTCATATAAAATGTAGTAATAACGATGTCTAAACGCTCGTATCTTTTGATTGCGTTGACTTAGAAGATTGATTTTTTCTGTGCTCTTTGATTCCTTAGGACTGTAGTCCAGAATATTTGACATTACTTTGAGCTTGTCCTACGTGATCTTGAGATAAATGTTCTTGACTGACGGACAGACGGATAGTGATCCTACAAGGGTTCCGATTTTTCTTTTTGAGGTACGGAACCCCTTAATTGTATTTCTAATAGTAGAGTCAATATTTTTCATTTTCTTGCTCTGGTAATAAGGCAAAGCACAACGTTAAGTTCCGCTAATCAACACGCAATGCCTCCGAAAGCGAAGATCCACTAGCAACTAAGGTGGGAATAATAGCTATGTATAGTTGTACTAGTAAAAATTAGGATCTTTCAGTCTACCCTGTTATATGAAGGATACAGTGTGAAGCTAAAAATGATTTTTATTTACCTGGGAAAAGGACAGGAACAGGCAGACAAATGTAGGCAGAGGGAACCTAGTGTTAAGACTGTTCCCCACTTTCCGCCGAGTTCTGACGGCATTGCGTGTTAAGTGGCGGAACTCAACGCCGCATATTTACCATGAAGTGTCATATTCTTCTCCAAAATATCAATAAAGTCCAATATTTTTTTTTTCAATTTTGCAATATTTTCATTACCAAGATTAGATTAAGATAACAAGACTTTTTAACATTAAATTCAAAAAGAACATTACGATTAAACAAAAAAAAGGTCATAAAAATATTATTGAGCATTCAGTGATTTTATTGTTCTACAGAATAATATTATGAAAGATCATGTATAATTGAGGAAAATAATTTGTAAAGTTAAATGAGAATAAGGAGGGGAGTTGAGCTCGTAGGGTGCATAATGAATTTCTTGTAATATTAAGGCCAGTCGTGGCGCAGCGGCACGAAGTGTGACTGTAAAACCGACTGGTTGTGGGTTCGATCCCCACTGGAGGAGATGAAATATTTACTTAAATGTATATTTCCATTTCTTCGCTCTGGTGTCGAGGCTAAGCGCGGCGTTGAGTTCTGTCACTCAACACGCAATGCCTCCAGAATTCGGCAGAAAGTGGGGAACGGAGTGTCTTAACACTAAGTTCCCTCTGCATACCCTGCTGTGTGCGGGATACAGCGTGAAGTTGATTTTTTGTAATATTATTGGTAGGATTCAGTGGTAGGTTACGTAATTAAGTATGATTTTGAGATAAGATATGAAGAAACCAATGTGATTCCGTATCAGAGAGTTCCATGCATTTTAAGATTGTACGTCAACGGGAAGTACAACTTATAAAATCTAACAAACTTTAGTATTCACTTATTTTGTGTGAACTACAATTTTAAATTTGTATTAGATTTTTTTTTATAAAATATTATATTAAAATTTTCTTATACCTTTTCTGGGACTTTGAAACATTCTTAGGACGATTGTTACCATTCTAAGTGAAGAACAGTGTAGAAGCTACACATGTTATCTTACTAATAATATACGTGTAAAACATTCTGAAATTGAATATTTGTTCGATTTTCACGAAAAAACTACTGAACAGACTGAGATAAAACTTCACAGTAATTGAAGGTATACTTTAGAATAACAAATAGATTAAAATTTGTGTAAAAAAATTATATCATTTGGTTGTAATTATATATTACAACCAAAAACAATAAGCTTATGCAGGCGAAGCTACAGGTGAGTCGCAAGTATTATATATTAAATTTTTTCTCTATAATTCCGGGCTAATCATCCGTTTATTACAAGCTACATAATATTTTAAAAAAAATATATGTATATACAATTTTAAAGTAATTTAACAATTCTCTTCTGTAACCAGTGGTAGCGCATGGGCTCAAGCGTGCAGTATAAACGCGACAGGTTGAGGATTCGCTTACCACTCGAAGAAATGAAATATTTAATAATTTCATTTCTTTGTTCTGGTAACGAGGCGAAGCGCTGCGTTCAGTTCCGCCACTCCACCTCCGCCTCCAGAATTCCGTGGTAAGTGGAGAAAAAAAGTGTCTTAAAGGGAACGGAATGTTTTAATTTTCTTATTCCCATTTTGCCCTCTTTACCCTGATATGTGTGAGTTACAGCGCGCGACGCTGAAAAAACAATATTATAATAATAATGTAACGTTGGTAACAGTCTCATGTAGTATAACAACTATACTGCTTATTTAGGACCTAAATAACACATGGTACATACAGATTTTGAAATTCGCTGCTCATCGAACCGTTTTTATCGTAACCGCAATTATTAACGAGCATTTTGGAAAATTAAATCAAATATATAAAATACACATAGCGACCTACACGCGGCTTCGCCCGCTTAAACTCATTGGTGTAAAATAGCCTAATAATGCAAATGTAAACACTAATTGTAGTAAATAAATCAGCTTCACGCTGTATCACACAGTAGGGTAGACAGAGGGAACCTAGTGTTAAGACACTCCGTTCCCCACTTTCTGCCGAATTCTGGAGGCATTGCGTGTTGAGTGGCAGAACTCAACGCCGCGCTTTGCCTCGACACCAGACCGAGGAAATGGAAATATAAATTTAAGTAAATATTTCATCTCCTCGAGTGGGGATCGAACCTACAACCAGTCCATTTACAATAATAACTTTGTGCCCCTGCGCCACAACTGGCCTCATTGCAGTCTAGGTATTATTTTGATTATTAAGCTATATTACTGTTAAGTTTAATCTAAATCGGTTCAAAAGTTTTCCGTGAAAGTGGAACAAATATCCATCCTCACAAACTTTTATATTTATAGTATGGTGTGGTATTACTGTGGGTTCGATTCCTTTCGGAGAAATGATTATATTTCAATTATATTATTTTCTCCTTACTGTGTATAAAAATCGGTGTTGAATGCCGTCACTCAACTCCCAATGTCTCAAAAATTATTATCTAAATAACCGTTTGAGCTGTGTCTATGAAATTTCATGTACTTATGTATATCGCGGGCCTCAATATATGAGCCAAATTTGACATCTTTAGGTGGAATAATTTTTGAGTACGAAGGAGTCAAAAGCGGCTTCAAATGGTCCGTGTAAAATCACACAAGGTGCTGCTCGCCAGTTCTCTTTTACTGAACTTGGCTGGCCGTGCGCGTCTAGATGTACCTAAAAATGTATAATAAATAAAGAAAATAAAACATATATTGAAATCATTTCATATTTTATATTTCATAACTTTTACTTGCGGCTTTGCCCATATAGGAACAAAAGGGAAAAGCCGATAACATGGCAGATTTTAAAAGCCCGCAATACCTCTCACCGTAAAGTACATCAAATTGATTAACATTACGTAATATGGCCAATAGCCTATAGACAGATAAATAAACTATCCAACACAAAAGGATTGTTACAATTCCAGAACCAGTTCCCCAGGTTAGCGCATTTATACAAACAAATTCTTCAACTTTGTAATTTAAATTTAAATAACACATACTAGCTTAACTTAGCTTAACGCTCTATCCCTAACGGGTAGTCAGAGAGAACGTAGCGCCAAGCGCTACGGTCTCTACATACTTCTTTCGCCTCGTCCACTGTCATCAACATCTTCATACATGTCCCCTGGAGGTTCTTCGTGGATTTTACGTCACCTTCCTCCAATATCTTTGATACTGTCCAAGTACTGTGTGACCCAATATCTTTTCGAAGGTCAACCGAGGTCTTCCCCTACCTCTCGAACCACTCACTTATCCATCATAAATCTTTCATGACTCATTCGTTCGACCTGCCCAAACCATCTGAGCACGTTTTTCTCCATTTAAAAAAAATATTAAATATTAAATATCCTTATAAAATATACAACACAACGTTATTTTCTGAGAAAAATATTAAAAGATAGCAAGCACTGACTCCAAATATAATGTCAATTATTATTTTAATAATAATTCCAGCATTTATATTCGGGAGAAAATTTTCATTATTATAAAGTAGGTACTCGTAGTACGCCCCAAAATTCACAATACTGTTGTTAAAAACAAAGAGATTCCCTTGTAATTCCCATAGCGAGTATATTTTTTTATTATCTAATTTTTCGTCTTAAAATACCTTTATTACGTCTCCTATTTCTTAAGCCCACAGAGGGTCTATTTTATTTAAAAGTCTCTTGGAATATTTTCACAATTACTCGAATAGACGAACGCATTTGGTTTTTTTTAGGGAAATATAAAATTTTTATTTTTTGCTTGAGTTATTTTATAATTTTGTAATGAAACAAGAAATAGTATGTTTTATTCATCTTTTAATTATATCCATGCTTGCTACAACTGGTGTTAGGTTCAAATCAAATAATTATTGGAGAAAGATTAATATTACGAGGTTTCGTCGAAGAAGCTCGTTTCGCTTACGAACTCTCACTCGCTTCGCTTGTTGTATTTTTTTTATTTAAAACGACGTTTTTTTTATTATTATACTAACGATGGTCCGTTTTTAACCACAACTTTCTTCAGTTCATTTGGTTTTATTGTAATAAAATCACACACTACTTTTTATATAATATAGCGAATAAAGTATATCAGGTTCAAGTTACACATAGCCAAATACAAATAAAATAATAGAAATGAGATAATATAGTAACTTGATGCTAGAAAAGAAGGAAAAGTAAGAGTTACATTCTCTTCAGCCATAGCCATATTTATGAACTATCTAAACATATATTTTTTTATCCGTTGAAGGTCTATTCGATTTAATTATTTTCATTCCCTCGCTCTGGCAACATGTCAAAACACGGCGTTAAGTTTCGCCACTCACACAATATTTCGAAAATTGTGCGGAGCGTGGAAAACAGAGTATATTAACACCTATGAACACTTCCGCATATGCCTACCCCGCTACATGACCGGTGCTGAGTGAAGTAAAAAAAAATTACACATAATTTTAAATATTTAAGTACATATTTCAAATTATGCCATGTTTTTAAAATGATGTAAAGTAGGTACAGACCATTTCAGAAACATAGTAAATACACCACTGTATTCAAATATAACAATGTAATTTAATAATGCTGTTGAAACGACAGCTACTACTACTACTACTACTATTGTATCTAGAATATTTTTTTTAAGTGAAAAATTTAATATTTCACAAAAAATATATAGGTATACAATATTTATATTTTAGGATTTTTTTCATAATATCGAGAGAAGACTAAAACATTCCGATTTGTAAGGGATTCAACGGATCGGTTCAAACTACACCGCAATTTATTTTTCAATCACACACGAACTCTACACTGAGTTTTTTTTTTCAACTTTTTAATCTATGTAATCCGAAAAGCTGTGGATTTCAAGGCAAGGATAACATTTCAAAAACATAGCAGTGTTCAATTTCCATCGTTCCATTTAAAAACTAAAGTAAGCAATTTATTTATTCTGGCTAAATTGAAACATACCGTACAAAACAGACATACTCATAGGTAGAGGTATATTGAAAAATATAAGATAAAGAAGAAACAAATATTTTTTTTAATATATACTTAATCATTGTGATGTGATGACAAAGAGGACTTATTTTTAGTTTCGCGATGCTTCCCGGATATAGCAGGGTATGCAAAGGGGACCTATCGTCAAGACACTCTGTTCTCGACGCTTCAACAATTTTTATGTATATAATTGTCGAGTGGAGGAACTCAGGGCCGCATTTGGTCTTCGCCGTCATCACAGCTGTTGCCCTGACGACCTCAGGATTTAAATATATCACATTAATACGCAAAATCTCACTGTAAAGATTCATTAGATTTGATGATTTTAATATGCTGTCATGTTTTCACGCACACACTTGTGCCCATTGTACCTACCCTGGGCACACATAGTCCTGGCTGGTGGCAGTCAAGCACTTATGTGTTTAGTAGGTATTATGGATAGAATAGATATAATATAATAGATAATAGATAGGCTCAAGACCGAAGAAAAGGTTTCCACACCATAAAAAATAAGGCTCGTTAATGCACTGCCATCTTACGCGAAAGATGTAAACTAAAATACGCTCTTTTGTTCCTCATTTTCACTATTTAAATCACTTTTAATATTTTTATTTTAAATATAGTTATATTAAATTTATTGATTCGGTATTAATTTTATTGTTTCGTATATTAAAATTTTTAGTTAGTTCTGTTCTATATAAAATTAAAGTTTTCATTTCAGCTACATAGATGGCGTTTATATTGAATTGTGGTATTCTATAAATTTTATATGTTTATTATTGTAGTAATATTGCATATACTAGCAACCTAAACGCGGCTTCGCCCACTTAAACTTATTCTTATATTATAGCCTAATAAAAAAAATCGTTCTGTAGTTTTTGCGTGAAAGCGGAAAATAGGCAGGCTCTTAGGGTAGGCAAAGGTTTATCCTGCTAAGCGGGATAAGACGTAAAGGTTAGATAACCAAACTATCCTCTTTTCTTTATTTAAATTTGACTATGTATCTAAAACATAGACATATAATTAAACGAATATATTATATTGTGGCAGAACTGAGACGTGTTGAATACATGGGCGTATCTAGAGATATTTTCCGTGAGGAGCATTGACTTCGCTTTGAGCTTATCTTTTTTTGTGTATTTTTTGTATAATTTTTTTTATAACTCCGTTCAATATTAATGGAAATTCTGGGTTGAGCACCAGACTATTCTGGGGTGGGCACAGACCATCCACCTCTCAAATTGCACCTATACCGATGTTGTAATAGATCACATAGGTTGTCAGTTTTAATTCTATTACAGGTTTACTTATACTAAGCTATGCACACAACAATATTATTTAGAACTAAGATATATTAAAAATACTATAATTTAAAAAAACTAAAATTATTGATAATAATGTTATTAAAAGAAAAAGGCCGAGGCCGGTCGTGGCGCAGAGTCATAAAAGTGTGACTGTAAAATCGACTGGTTGTGGGTTCGATCCCCACTCGAGGAAGTGAAATGTTTATTTACATTTATATTTTCATTTCTTCGCTCTGGTGCCGAGGCAAAGCGCGGCGTTGAGTTCCCCCACTCAGCCCGCAATGCCGCCAGAATTCGGCGGAAAGTGGGAAAGGAGTGTCGTAACACGAGGTTCCTTCTGCCTACCGTGCTGTGTGCGGGATACAGCGTGAAGCTGATTTAATTAAATTTAAAAGAAAAACAAACAAAGAGTGAAACTAGTTTAATTTAATAAATAATAACAATTTGGCGGCAAGATAGCTTCTCGAGTTAGAATACACACGTTCTAACCCCTATAAAGGAACTCTATCAATTTTTGGGAGCACTCAAACTAATTGACATTTTCTCTAAAAATAACTTATTAACTTAATCTAAATATACTACCCTATATATGTAACAATATCATAAAATATTATTTTACATCGTATAATAAATATAATAATATTGTTCTAAAATATTCCGAATATAGCAGTATTTGAAGTCGCTACTTTTAAAACCTTTTAGTTAGGCGTCTATTTCAAAAGGAGTCGTGCCAAGTAGCTCTCAAATTTAAAATTTGTACATTTAGGCTTTTTTTCCACAATTTTCATGATTATATTTATGTTTTTTTTACTATTAAGGACATCAAAAAAAGAATTGTTGATAATTTTCTATACTTTTATAAAGCATATAAAAAATTGAACATAGCAGGATTTGAACCGAAACTGGGAACGTATAAGCCGTAGGTTCTCATCAAGCTACGTCAAATTTCTCATATTTTTATTTATTGATGTTTTTAATATCTCTGTAGGGAGATTTTTACAAATATCAAGTTACCATAAGATAATAACTTAGAATTATCATTTGACATGTGAGAATGATATTTATTAAATATCTTTACATTTTTGAAGCGAAAAATATTTGAATTTCGCAAATATTTCATATTTTAAATGAAACTCTTTAATCAGATTAATGAGTAGTTTGTGGCCACATCCATGACCACGCATAACTGCAAAGTGATCGAAATGTCATTTTTTCAGCTTCACGCTGTATCCCGCATATAGCAGGGTGGTCAGAAGGAACCTAGCGTTAAGACATCTCGCTTCCTACTTTTTGCCTCATTCTAGAGGCATTACATGTTGAGTGGCGGAACTGAACTCCGAAAATGTATAACAAATACTAAATTTACACTATTAATCCAATTAAAGAGTTCCATTTAAGATAATTTTATATATATGACATATTAAATAATTTTCACATATAAAAAGAACAACCAATCAACTAATAATTAAACCTAATTTAAACTTTTGAAAACATCCCCTCTCTTTCAGTCTACATAAATGTCAATATGTCATCAAACGTCCCTCGATTAATCTAAATTATATTATGTAATTGTCCTCAAAGTTGTCATCATCGCATTTCATTTGTGGACAGCAGTTTGGATACGGTACATTTAGAACTGCTTCCGTGATGTAACAGTTCGGTGCATCTACGGCTACAGTTCCACATCTGAAATAAGAAAAAAATATTTTATGGATTTTTTGGATTTTCTATATTTTTATTTTCTGTACACTCTAGAATTTGCTATATCGTTCACAGTTTAATAAAAAAACATATTTTCATTGGTTCTGAACGGGATCGGGGAAAAATAAAATAAAAATTGGCATCACCGTGTATTGGAAGATGGTAGTAAATTGAAATCAAATTTAAAAAAAAATGTTAAAATGTATCATAAAAAATGTGCCTATGCTTAACAAAGCTTATTAAATTGATTTTCGTCACATCACCATGTGGACAAAATGCGGAGAACGGAGCAATTGGAAAGTTACAAAAAATAGTCAATCAATAAAAAGTTCTGCCACTCAACACGCCATGCCTCCAGAATTCGGCTGAAAGTGGGGAACGGAGTGTCTTAACACTAGGTTCCCTCTGCCTATCCTGTTGTGTGCGGGGTACAGCGTGAAGCTGATTTAATTTAATTTTTGACTATCCTTTTTAGCTTTGCATTTTTTTTTTGAGTCAAGTTAAGTCTCAAATACAATTAATAAAAAATCCAAAAAGTAAATAAAAATAAAAATCTTGTACAAATATAAATACTTACGATGCATAGTAGATCATGTGTCTCGAGCACTCTATGCTATAGCAGACACCGACCGGACTGACCGTCTTGCCGAACGGTATCACGTCGTCGATCTCCTTAATGTAACAACCTGATTTGTTAGCTGTAACAAAAAAAAATGAAAATAAATTATAATAAATAACAATATGTTCGGGGCCAGCCGTGGGTACAAGCGTCCTGCGTACTGTAAACGCGACAGGTCGTGGGTTCGATTTCCACTCGAGGAAATGAAATATTTCATATTTTCATTTCCTAGTTCGCCTCGCTCGCTCGCTGGTAACTGCGCAAAGCGCAGCGTTGAGTTCCGTTTTACGTTTTTACCCGTTTCATATAAAAGCGGAACTCAACGCTGCGCTGCGCTATAGGTAACCAGAGTAAGAAAAAAATTGGATTTTATTTCATCTATAAAAATCTTAAAAGCATTTGTCACAGAAACGAAATGAAAAATATGCTGTAGAAAATAACAATAATAATATCTATTCATAAGATAGCTAAATAAAATTGATTTTTAGTTGAAAATTATTTATGAATATATTAATATATTATTGCTTATAACCGGAAATACTTTTAAATATTCATCTATTTTAATGCTTTTGTAACTGTTGGCTACTGTGCACGAAATATACGAAAATAGAATATTATAAGAGTTTTATTAAATAATCCTATTAATGAACGATGACGAATTTACCAAATTGGATTCAAATTATGAACATTTATATTGGACATTTTAAAATATCTATTAAATTAAATAGTTCTATAGCGCTGGTGGGTTGAATTGATTAACACGATGGTAGTGGGTTCTCAGCTCAAGGGAATGTATCACTTTTATTTCCGTGCTCTGGCAAGACAAGCAGCGGCTGTTTAATGTAATTCTATATTCACAAATGTAATTACAGTATTATTTTTAAAAAATACTGTTACAAATGCTATGTAAAAATGAGGCTAGCGCGAGTCGGGCTCGCCCACGGATTCGTTAAAAATTGGAGGTCTTGAGATTTTTCTGAAATTCAGGCTTAACTTAGCCAGAGCCTTTTTATCTGATAACTCATTTAAACTAGCGGCTTTAATACCAAATTTTGCCCCTTTTTTATTGGTATTACTTTTTAGGATTTTACTACAAATGTAGAAGTAAATTTATTCTCAGGAAAACATGAGGCCGTAGATACGAGTATATATATATTATTTCAGTGAACTAAACGTCCACGAAAAGTTCCCTATAGGTTGTGATCAAGTGGCGAATTCCATACAAAATACAACAAAATCAAAGATGCATAAATTTATTTTTTGATACGTTGACTTAGAAATTTAATTTTTTGTATGCTCCAAAGGACCGTAAACCTAAACATTGGTCAGTATTATAACTTTTAAAGCAATTTGAAGGTAAAATCTATTGACAGAAAGACAGACGAACAACAAAATGATCCTAGAATGGTTCCGTTTTCCTCATACAAAAAATAAGTAAAAGTCTAGATTTAACCAAAACAGAATCAAAATTTCTTTCAAAACGTCCAACAAACAAACATTTCTACATAAACAACAAAAACAACAAATTAACATTCCCTACACTACCTACACATAAAATAAACAACTGTTACATAAAAATATTCAAAACTCAAGGAATGCGGGCGTCTCTAAGTTTTACGACGACAATGAACTCCAAAACAATGCATCGACCTTGCCGTGGACAAGGATGTAACGGAGATCATTTAGTAGATTGTTAAAAGTATTACAAAAAAATCATATCAAATCAGCTTCACGCTGTATCCCGCACAGCAGGGGAGGCAGAGGGAACCTAGTGTTAAGACACTCCGTTCCCCAATATTTAATACAAAATAAAAGTATTATAGTCCCAGATACTTATATGTATATAGTGCCAGTTGTGGCGCAGAGGCACAAAGTGTGACTGTAAAATCGACTGGTTGTGGGTTCGATCCCGACTTGAGGAAATGAAATATTTATTTACATTTATATTTTCATTTCTTCGCTCTGGTGTCGGGGTAAAGCGCGGCGTTGTGTTCCGTCACTTAACACGCAATGCCTACAGAACTCGGCGGAAAGTGGGGAACGGATTGTCTTAACATAAGGTTCTCTCTGCCTCTACTGTGCTGTGTGCGGGATACAGTGTGAAGCTGTAAAAAATAAACTTATATTGTATGTTTTCACGGCTTTCTATACCTCGGTCTTAGATAATAAATTCATACATAAATATGTCTTTTTTTACATCACTCTGTGAC
This sequence comes from Heliconius erato x Heliconius himera, assembly GCA_013421005.1. NCBI lineage: Eukaryota > Metazoa > Arthropoda > Insecta > Lepidoptera > Nymphalidae > Heliconius > Heliconius erato x Heliconius himera. The sequence goes on along the minus strand of JAATLQ010030673.1, from coordinate 49,434 downwards.
CCTCACATAGCAGAGTAGACAGAAGGACTTGGGAAACACAGTGTTAGACACTCAGTTCTTACTAAGACACTTCACCTCACCTAATTTTCAACCGATATCTTAAATCATTAAATCAAAATCAAATAAAAAAGTGTTATATATTAATTATTTTAAATTAAAAATAGATTTTGAAAATAAAACCGTAATAAAACAAAATTAAATTAAATAAACAATTGTAATAACTATAAATTCGTATTAGGAAGCAACATTTAAAGAGTGTTGAAGTCTTATCGCACGAGAAACATAAAATATTTACAATATTCACCTTGCAAGTTGTTTATACTACAGGACCTTGACCCTTGAAGAAGGTTCCACATTTGTACATACATATTTTTATATAGGGTTATCATATTTATGTTCTTAATGCTATATCCTGGGCATAGCAGGGTGCGCAAGGGGAACTTAAGAACCTAGTGTTAGGACTCTCCGCCCCATTAAATCACTACATTTCAATTAGGACATTTCCGTTTCAGGCTTTCCGCTAAATTCTGGTAACATTGTGTTGTTCAGTGACGTAACTCAACGCCGCGCTTTGCGTCGTTACCAGACCGAGGAAATATTTTTTTTTAAAACTTTTCATTTACTTGAGTGGGAACCCACAACCTTAATTAACGCCGTTAATTAATATTTCAAACCTGTTAAAAATATTAAAGAGAATAATATTTTTCTATCTCTTTAAGGCCGTCGTAGCTCAGAGGCACAAGCGTGTGACTGTTATGTGTACGTGACGGTGGTAGGTTCGATTCGCACTCGAGAAAATAAAATATTTAATATTTCCATTTCCAGTGGGGAATGGAGTTTATAAATACTGGGAACCCAGGTTCCCTCTACCAACCGTGCGTCCAGGATACAGCATAAAGCTGAAAAAAACTTTATACTTCTCATAAATAATTACATTCCTTTCACTCTCGTTTCTAGTTCTTTACTCTCCACCCTAATACAGACAGCGAATTAAAAAACGTACAAATTTTAATAGTTTATGGTGAATAAAAACTGGGAATGAAATATACCAACGTATTTACAATCAAACCCACTACACAATCTATTTCTTATTAAAACTAATCCACAAACATATTATAAAATATATTATTATTAATTATTAATAAATTTCATACCCACAAAAAAGAAATAACACCAAAATTCAAATATATATTATAGCAACCCTAAACAATCAATCGTAACTTGAATAAAAAATATTGTATCTGTGGCTTTAATTGCCGCGTTCATTTTTTTATAGGCTCACTGACAGTTTGACAGCGTGTAAGTATTTAAAACGTCATTTTCCTTTAAAGCCTTTTGAAGATTTCTTTTGCAAAGTAAGCGATTGTTGCTGTAATCGATATCGTATTCAGTTACATCATATACCTACTACATCTTCAATTAATATACTTTTATGATTTTAAAATGCTATTCACACGTATATCGATTTTATTTCGATTACGAAGATATTTATTTCAATGTGTCAAACGAAACAGTAGGTTCTATTCCTAATCAGAATGAATATAAGCAAATAAAATAAAATAAATCAACCTCACGTTGTTTCCTACAGCAGGGTAGGCAGAGGGAACCTAGTGTTTAGATACTCCGTTCCCCATTTTCTGCCGAATTCTGAATTCATTGCGTGTTGAGTGGCAGAACTCAACGCCGCACATCAAATTCAATAAAAAAAAGATATTAAAAAGATACCAAAATAAAAATATATATTTAAACAAAATTCAGCCTAGCCTAGCTAGCCACAATACAGATATTCTTGGTTTAACCAAGCGTTCCATTACAATAATTTGTCATAACCATATCTTAATATTAATATGTAAATAATTATTCTTATGTTTCCAAAAGACAATCGGTCAGTGCAAGACCTTGTTTTAAATCACATCGGCGCCGTCTGAGTTTTAAATTTATATTTATTCATAATTTTATATATGTAATTGATAAGAGAATACCATACCGGCGCCACTCGTTTGGCTAATTTGAATTCTGGACGCGCCTATGATTTATATCGTATAATGATTAAATTTTACATAATATTGGTTATTTATTGCTGTAAATTTTTGTTAAATTAAGATATATTATATATTGAGGTCTCCAGTGGCGATGTGTAAACGTGTGCTGTAGATGCGTCAGTGTGGGTTCGATTTCTAATCGAGGAAATGACATATTTTATATTTTCATTTCCTCGCTCTGACAAAGAAGCAAAGCATTGGACTTTGGAGGAAGGCGGTAATTGGGCGACGTAGTGTCTTGACACTAGGTTTTCTCTGACTACAAAATCAAAAATAAAATCAGTAGCTGTATCCCGCACACAGCAAGGTAAGCAGAGGTAACCTAGTAATAAGACACTCCATTTCCGCCGAATTTTAAGAGCATTGCGTGTTGAGTGGCGGAACTCAACGCCGCGCCTTGCCTCGACACTAGAGCGAAGAAATGAAAACATAAATGTCTCTGCCTACCCTGCTATATAAGAGATAAAGAGTGAAGCTGAAGAAGCATAAGAACTATACAAGGACGCTACTAGCAATATGAAGATAAAATAGCTTACATAGGTTATCGGATCAAGGAATATAGATCAAACGTTATATTGATAAGCAATTCTAATTTTTATTTACAGTGGCGTCGTGTTATATGTAGATTTTAAAATTTTGGTTGGTTTTTTTTGTTTAAATTATTTTGAGAATATGGAAAGGAATATAGAACACATAGAACAGATGATTGCGTAAAGAGTGATGGAGCTCAACGCTGCGCCTTGCCTTGTTATCATAGCGAAGAAATAAAAATATTAAATATTTCATATCCCCGAATGGAAATCGAACCCACAACCTCCGCGTCCAATCGCACGCTTGTTTCTCTGCGCCACGACGACCTAATATATTTTGTAGTAAAAAGTTACATATACCAAAAAGTGACGAATTTAGTGCAAATTGGGAAAAAAAATTAAATGAAATAATTTTATAATTGGTGGAATTGGAATTAATTTTGCTGTATATACGCTGCAGTTGTGTATTCCATTGTTTCCGCATTTAATATACGTGATTAGATTTCGAAAAACACGGAAAAAGAATATACTGTTAAAAATAAAATAAAAATATTATAGTAATTTTTAACTGTCAACATTTTTAAATAGAAAGAGTAAAAGTGAACTTTTTATAAAGTTTAATTTTAAATTTAATTCGTAATATATTTTTTTAATATATTTAAAATAGTATTTTGCTTTCGGCTTCACATATTTTTCACACATAGCGTGCGCAAAATTTTCTCTACCAGAACGACGGAAATAAATTAAATATAATATATTTCCTCAGTTGTAATCGAACCTACAACCATCGCGTTTACTGACACTGTTCTACTTGACCACGACGGCCTCAAAGTAACATATCACTATATTAAATGACCATATTGACAAGTGCATACACCTGTATGCGCATATATTATAATTATACATTAAATAATATACTACAGTCATATATTTTGTCATAATTAATAAGGCACGAAGTATTCAAGCGAAATTTCGTTTTAATTTCAAAATTACCTATGAATGTATATTATTAACGCACTTATGTATTAACTTTAACTGGCCGTGACCGAAGCGATGTTTAATTATTTCTCAGAACGAAAAAAGTTAATTCTTCTTTATTTTTCTTACACTATACTCATTATTAAAGCGCGGCGTTGAGTTCTGCCACTTAACACGCAATGCCTTCAGAATCCGGTAGAAAGTGGGAAACGGAGTGTCTTAACACCAGGTTCCCTCTGCCTACCCTGCTGTGTGCGGGATACAGCGTGAAGCTGATTTCATTTTATTTTAAATTTATAGTCATTATTTTTTTTTACATAATGGAGCCAGGAGGCAAAGAAGATTTTTTTGTTTTTGTTTGAATGATAATTTTGAACAACAGCCTTCTGCTATTCAAAATTGTTACTCAAACTGCGCTTGAATTCCAAATACGGTGTGTTAGGTGCTGGAAGTAAACACCGAATTTTATCTCCCGGAGACCAAAAAAAATGACACGTTTTTTTAACATTTTTAAATTATTATTCCACACTTAAGAAAGAAAAATATTTATTTGGAAAACGTATAAAACTTTTAACGTAGCGGGACTCGAACCCGCGCCTCCTGAAACCGACCTGGTTATTCATTGCTCTGAATCACTTTGTATCTTATGAGAACATTATAATGATGTGTGAACTAGCTTTAAAATTTCAATTTGGAGTCCTTAATTCCTATATTTGTTTTAACAAGTCATAAAAATTACTAATATCTTTAAAAATCGAAATAAATATAGATATTAAAAAGGAATTTTAAAATTTATCTTGATCTTGAAAAAGTTAAGCATTCTTGAATAAGAATAAGTAAATCTTTTAAACAAAACTAAAGTTTGCAACACGTGGCGGCAACCGGAAGTAAAGAACATCAACTTCGCGAACTAAGTCACAATATAACAACCTCCTATTTAAAGATATTTAAAAAAAAACACTACTTTAATCAACACGCAATGCCTCCAGAATTCGCCAGAAAGGGGGGAACGGAGTGTCTTAACACTAGGTTCCCTCTGCCTACCCTGCAGTGTGCGGGATACAGCGTGAAGCTGATTTATTTATTTATTTTTATTTACTTTAATCAATATATTCTAATTGGTATCTAGATACGTAGGAACGACCTACGCTGCTGTACTAAATAATATAAACATTTTCATAGAAATTGCTCTACAAATAATAGAAAATATTCAAATATAAAAATAACGATAAATAAACTTACCAAATTCCTTAGGTTTCTTTGGATTTAAACCCATAAAAGTGGCTGCGTTCACCAATCCGACTATCAAAACTAAACACACTATCCTCGATATCATCTTAGTTATTTATTATTATTATTAATAATAATATATATTTTTTGAACGTGTTAACGTCAAGGACTATACGAATTCTGTTCAAGACTGGTCGGTTAGCTATCAGACTCTTGTTTTTATTGACATTCAGCTGGCGACACATGGGCGACTCTTATTATTATAAATAATAATTATTATATTGTTTACAAATTAGGCCAGTCGTGACGCAGTAGCACAAAGTGTGACTGTAAAACCGACTGGTTGTGGGTTCGATCCCCACTTGAGGAGATGAAATATTTACTTAAATTTATATTTCCTAGCCTAAAGCCTTAGCTTTAACCACTAATGTATAGATTTCAGATTTTTTCCTAAACTAGTACTATCTGTAGACGCTTGCTGCCAAATTTCATAATTCTAGGTGACCCGGAAATAACCTATGAATTTTTATTTCGTTTATAGTGTCGACTTTATTTTGCCATTTAAACAACCATATTCTTTCTTTGAAATAAATGCAGAAATTCGATTTTTTCGAGAAATCATGGGGCATAGATATGAGTATATCGTTTGAATTTCAACGCGTTATCTCCAAGAGTTCCTGAGATAAAGGCTCTTGACAGACAGAAAAACAGACGGACAGCAAAGTAATCTTATAAGGGTTCCGTTTTTCCTTAAAAGGTACGGAACCCTAAAAAATAGCAAATTAATGAAATTTGTGATAATTATTTTCTTATTTGTTAAGTGTTTTTTAGGTGTAAAACGGGATCCTGTTACTAAGATCGCTGTATCTCATGAACTATATTAGGTATTTTTTAAAGTTTTACTAGTAAATAATAATTTATTTACTTAAAGTTCGATAAAGACCACTCCCCTCTCCAGAAATAGTACCTATAAAGTAAGTTCCAAAAAACAATAAATACATCAAATCATCAAATCAAGTTATATATTAAAAATAAAATTTTGTGTGTGCGTATGAGTTTATGTGTGTCTACGAGATGTCTATAGAATTCTATTTTTATCTTAACTAGCACCGATTTGCATAAATCAATCTCTTCATAGTTACATGCACATATATATAAAAAGAAAAGAAAACTACATACAGTTAAATTGATAAACTCCTTTTTTTAAAATTGGTAAAGATAATTTTCAAGCAAAGCAAAGCTCTTATCAAATTTGATACAACCTATTAAAATTTATAACAAAGTTACATTTTTTACATCAAATGTGAGAAACGTAAAAATATTCCTATAACACATATAAAAAAATAATAAAATACGATATAGACACAACAATATTATAACCCAAAACCATTCAGACAATGTCTAATTTAAATTTTTATCAAGGAAATGATTTAAATTATTCATAAATATTTAAAAATTTAGCAATATGTTTATCAAATATTTCGCAATTTTATAATTTATGAAACTCGATCCTAAAAATGACAATAATACGCCTATATTACAACAACTGACAATTCTTCAAAACATCTCAATTAATATTAATAGCAACGTCCTTCCTAAACATGTAACCGTTTTTATTGTAGTTAAAAGGTTAAAAGTTAAAAGTTTTACTTGTTAGCATGATAAAAGATTTTATTATCATTTTTAGAACTACTGGTTATATTAAAATTTTTGAATAACGTATATTAACGTTTTTTATTTTAATTGTGTAGGGCAAAGTTTTATTTTATTCAATTTTATTTTGTATACTCGAGTAAACGATTAAATTTATTATACATAATTTATTATATTTGGAATATTTTTTTAACACTTCGCGCTGTACTCTCACATAGCATAATTAGCAAAGGGAACCTGGGAACTTAGTATTGAGATACTCTGTTCCGTTGTTTGCTAAGACACTTCCGTTGCGGTGTTGAGTAATGAAACTCAAATGGAAATCGAACCCACAGCCTGACGCGTTTACGTAAATATTTTGTTTACATATAATAAACCAATAATATTAAAAATATTATACAAACTCACCTAAATAAAAATTACATGTTAATATCATAATATTAGCATATTTGACTATCTTTACTAAGATTACAAGATTTCAAGAATAATAATACCATACAAATCTTTATGACGTAGTATTGTCGCGTCGTGTGTAGATGCCCTTACGGAGGACGCTCGACGGTGGAATGCGAGGTTTTGGGAATTACTAGTGATTCATCTTATCGATGTAAACAAAAATGTCACATTTATTATTATATTTATATTTTTTTTGATTTTTTTACTACAGGTATGTACCATATCCGCGTGATCGTTCTTAGATCCGTGGCGGTTAATACCAAGAGTTCTATTGAAATATGTTGTACGTAATGTATTAAATTATTCGAGTGATGTAATTTATTTTTGCAATCATTTTTACGGTTTGTGGTCAGTCGTTGGAAACGACGCCACAACCTATCAATGGTATAGGTTGTGGGTTCGTTTCCTATTCGAGGAGATTAAATATTAAATAATTTATTTTACTCACTCTAATAATGAGGCAAAGCAAGACATTGTGTTATTACACGCAATGGCTCCTGATTTGGGCACACAGTGAGGAATGGAGTGTCTTAACACTCGTTTTGCTCTACCTACCTTACCCTGTGCGGGATACAGCGTGAAGCAAAAAAAAATACGCCTTCTACGAGAAATGATGTATAGACTAAATTAGACAGCCTGAACTTCATTTACTGTCCACTTACGTTTATATTATTTGCACAGATCACCGTCGGATGACTCCCTATTCCCACAATCATGAACAGACGGTTGCATTAAAATTATTAATATAACGTTTTAATTATTTGTTCAAATTCAAACCAGGAGTTTCTGAGATAAGAGCGTTCAAACAAAATATATCTTCAGCTTAACAATATTATTTTAGATATAGATTCTAAATGGAATAAGTAAGTAGAACTGATTACACAGTTCCTTTACAATAAATTTAAAAAAAACTATCCAAGATTTTTGATTATTTATTATTTATAAGTAAACATTGTTCTATATATTACACGCCCATAAAAGTTATTCGAGAGAAATCGCAATGCCCAAAAAGCATAAGAAAAACCCAGCATATAACTAAATAGCTTGCATCCGTCTCGACCGCCGGCCGAAACCCAGAAACAGTGAAATTTATAAATATTTATAGCACTAATCTGAGTTGTATAGAACTGTCATAATAACAGTATATCACGCCAACGCACTTTCTTCATCATCTTTATTATGTTTTATAATTATTTTTTAAGTGATTTTTTGATGCAAAAAAATGCTTTACACTGTATCCCATAGCAAAGATAGTACATATAGTGTTAAGACATTCTGTTCCCCAGTTTCCCACAATTTTTTAAGACATTCCGTGCATTTGTTGTATTAAAGAAAGAAATTTTCGTAGTTACAATTTGATAAGGTAGCGATTAGGAAAAAAAATATTTCTTAATATGATACGATTTATTTTATTATATTTATAGTTATAATTATTGAAGTCGATGCGCAGGGACTGAAGCATCCAATTGTAAACGCGACAGGTTGCGGATTCGATTCCCACTATATAACGAAATATTTAATATTTTAATTGCTCGCTCTAGTCACAAAGCGAAGTTCCGCCACTTAACACGCAACGCCTCCAAATTTCGGCAAAAAGTATCTCAATGAGGACGGAATATCTTAACATTAGGTTCCCAGGTTCCCTTTGCCAACACTGCTGCGGTATACCGGCGTGAAATTATTAGTAAAACTGATCTGTTGCGGTAGAAAGTTAATTAGTTACATAACTTAAATGATTTGTGTTGTATAAAATTAAAATGTAAATAGGGTAACAAGAAATATGAGCTTATTATAAGAGATTGCGAAAAAAGAAACTTTTACTTACCCAATAAATTTGTTTGCTTAAAACAATTTATATGTTTTATATAATAAATTCCACGACCGAGCTGTAAAATGAGTTAAACGTGGAAACCAGAAAAAATTGTCTTTAATCAGCTTCACGCTGTATCCTGCACACAGCAGGGTAAGCAGAGGGAACCTAGTGTTAAGACACTCCGTTCGCCACTTTCCGCCAAACTCTGGAGGCATTGCGTGCTGAGTGGCGGAACTCAACGCCGCGCTGTGAATCGACACCAGAAAAAAAGAAATGAAAAGGCTGGCTCCAAGGCAAAAAACCCGCGTTTAGTTCCGCCACTCAACACGCAATGCCTTTAGAATTAGGCGGAAAGTAGGAAACGGAGTGTCTTAACGGCTTAAAATATAACAAAGGTGGTTTAAATATTAAGAGAGGTTCCCTCTGCCGCCCTGCAGGGTCTGCACCCTATACAGTGTGAAACTGATTTGATTTTTTATTTATATTCAACTTTATACAATATTATCAAATAAATACTTAAATAAATAGTAAACATCCGCCTACACATTTTAATGGAATGCGCTTTTTTTACTTGGACCCTTATTTTTAAACCAAAAAAAAACGAAGCAAAGTCCGGTTTAAAATTGGCAAAATTACGAGTTCGAAGACCGCTACTTAAATTGTGTGTTTGTTATGTTTATTTAAAGTAAACATTTTTAAAAATATACAGTACTAAAGTTACTGATGTGATCTGAATGTGATTTTATTAATTTCACGCTGTATCCCATACATAGCAGAGTAGACAGAGGGAACTTGGGAACTTAGAGGAACCTTCCGCTCCCTACAAACAGAGTTTATTTTTTTAATTTAGTTTCATTACCAAAGTACCTTTAAGTATAAAACTGCAGCTCTGCAGCTTCACTACATAGCAGTATAAATATAAAGAAACAAGTGGTGAGACACTCAGTTTTCGCTTTTAGTTCAAACTTAAGACATTGCGCGTTGAATAGCGGAACTCAACGCTACGCCTCGTCTAACCAGAGCTTTAAAAACAGATAAGCTTCATTAATTCATATAGTTAAGAATTTATTTCGTAAATTTTAGTATACTTTGCAAAAAAATTTACATTAAAATGTTGGCGCCATATATATTTGGCATAACCCATCTCGTTTACAACTTTTTATAGATATCACGAGCACATAATACGTTGTTTTCAAATTCTTGTTGGAATTCCTCTCAAGGAAAATCGTTCAACCTGGCAAGCTCGGTCGCTAGCTATATTTTAGGTGTCTTGTATATTTTTTTTCTTTTTTCCTTTTATTTTTTAGCTTAATGCTTTAGTCTGTTATGTGTCTAGTGTTATGACACTCCGTTCCCATTAAGACTTCCGTTCCCCGCTTTCTGCCGAATTGTCGAGGCATTGTTTGCCTTGTTATCAGAGCGAGGAAAAAAAATATTAAATATTTTATTATCCCGAGTAGAAATCGAATCCACAACCGTCGCGCTGTGCCCCTGCGCCACGATGGAGTTCTTTATTCGATCTATCTAACAGAAACATTTTTTTTTAAGTAACATATACGAATCAATGTAGTAAACATTGTTATATCATAATATCTTTATCTTTATAATTTAATCAGAAACGGTAGTCTCTTAACACAAGGTTCCCAGGTACCCTCTGCCGCTATGTGCAGGAGATATCGTTCAATTAAAAAAAAAATTACAATGTTATTGCAACAGTAAAATATATTCAACAAAAGAATCCTAAAGTTTAAAAGGAATTCGATGTAAACGATTGAATTTGGCATTGCCTTTAAAGCTTACCTACTTATATTTAAAAGCTGGTAATATTTTTACTTTTTTTTTAAATATTCGTGTTGGTTTAGTTTATTTTATTATCTTAATGACATATTATTACTTTTTTAACAAATAAAGAAGAGTGACTTACTTCTTTTTATATTGACGCTAGTAAATCGAGGCGCAGCGGCACGAGGTGTGACTGTAAAACCGACTGGTTGTGGGTTCGATCTCCACTCGACGAGATGAAATATTTACTTAAATTTATATTTCCATTTCTTCGCTCTGGTTCCGAGGTTGGCGGCGTTGAGTTCTGCCACTCAACACGCAAAGCCTCCAGAATTCGGCAGAAAGTGGGGAACGGAGTTTCTTAACACTACGTTCCCTCTGCCGACCCTGCTGCGTGCGGGATACAGCGTGAAGCTGATTTAATTTTTATTTTATTTTTAAGTATATGTTAGCTATTCTCGTATATTACTCTGTGCTCCGATTACCAGGTTTATAATGGAACATGAAGAGAGACGGAATATTTAACACTAGGTTATCTCCATCTATTCTGATATGCGGGATAATGCGTGAAACAGGAAAAAATAACATCTCAAATGCACCACGCAAATTTCTTTTATTATTTAGTTATATTTAATTATATTCTTATTTATATTTAATTATTGTTTTTATTTCTTTGCTTTGATGTCGAGGCAAAACGTGGTGTTCAGATCTGCCAGTCAATATGCAATGTATCCAAAAGTAGATGGAAAGTGAGGAGCGGACTGTCTTAACAGTAGGTAGGCTCCCTCTGGCTATCCCGCTAGAAACAAAAAAATTCTCTACTAAACTTGAGTGTCATTCTTATTTTTTAATCGCGGAAACTAACGCCGCTGTTTTTCTTACAATATAAAATCAATATTTTTTTTTAGCTTGCCGCACATAGACAAGTGGACAGAGGGAACTTCGGAACTTAGTGTTAAGACATTTCTGTACCACACTTTCCGCCGAATTCTGAAGATATTACGTTTTGGGTAGCACGGCTCCCCTTACCCCGTTACCAGAGCAAGGAATGTCAATCAAGAGGAAATCGAACCTACAACCTGTCGCGTTTACCGACTGGCGTCTATATGAATATTCTACATACAATTTATTATTACAATTATCCACGCTCATTTCTTTCTTTCTTACTCGACTTACCTTTGTTAATATTTCTAGAAATGGTATTCTAATACAAAAGACTAGCTATTCATTTTCTACTTTACTATAGTAAAGAATAAAGATAATTTTCTAGGAAAACATTATTATTTATAAAGAATATATATTTACATTATATCTTAGAATTTCCTTCGTAATTCTCTTATATATCTATATATTTCCTGTTTTTGTGAGTGTTTAAGAATGAATACGAATAATATTATTACACACTTTAAACTGAGAAGCTATTAGAAAAACAAACTTAAACAATAATGTTTTTAACGAAGAGAACGGAGTGTCTTGTCTCACTTGGGCGATGGGCGATAGATGCGTGAAGGTAAACTATTTTTTATTAGTTCTTTCTCCCGCAGATAGCTGAGGGAACCTAGTGTTGAGTCACTCCAGCTACCTCCGATTTCCACACAGTGGGAAACGAACTATAACCTTCGCGTTCCCAGTCAGATGTGGTTACACTTAACCACGATAAGTTAAGAAGTATTCTCATTTTTTTATATTTTTAAAGTGTAATTCCACACTTAGATTAGAAAATATTTATTTCAAAAACGTCTAATAATTTGAACCCGCGACTTCTTGAAAACTGCTTTTACCACTAAGCCGTTGTATATACGTTCTCATCATGCAACGTTGAAGTTCTTGAACGCTTGTTTAAATTTATTTAGATTGTTTAGGTATCCTAAATTTCGTAAAAAATTGACTATTTTATTTCAGCCTCACGGCCCATTCCGCAGAGTAGGAACCTACTCATAGTGTTCCCTATGATACACTACGTTCCTTTAAGACACTACGTGTTGAGTGGCGGAACTTAATGCCGAACCTTTGCATAGGTGCCAGAGCGAAGAAATGAAAATATAAATAAATAATAATTAAATCCCCCGAGTGCGGATCGAACCCACAACTATAGCATTAAAGTCACACTCTTGTGCCCCTGCGCCACGATCGCCTCAATTTATAAATTTATTTCTCATTATATATTTATAAACAAAATTTCACTATAAACAGATTGATGAACTTGACCATTAAAAGATACGATAGTAAACAAATACCTATCATAATAACATAAAATATAGAGAATGTGAGGACTGATTGAGATTTACATATAAAGGCGACGCGGAAAATCCTTATAAAAACAACAATGGCGCCTAGAAAGATGTTACGTAAACGGAATGCGAAATGCTAATTTTGTTCCAAATTATACATTTTAAAACGCTATGAATAATTTTGAGAAATATTTTTTGGACGTCGATATATTTGTTTAGTCCATAATTTATGTGTGTATTCTTGTTTGGGCACGCTGTATCTCGTATTTGGAAGGGTTAGGTAGGCAGAGAAAAACGGGGAATCTAGTGCTAAGACACTCTTGTTTCCTTAAAAACACTTTCTTTCGCCATTTTCCGCAAATGAAAACAAATATTTCATTTAGTCGAGTGGAAATCGAACCCACAACGTGTCGCGTTTACAGTCACACACTTGTGCCCCTGCGCTACAACTAGCATCTTATGTGTATTGTGGTTGTCATAGAAAATCAAGCACCTTCAAATTTTATCCCGCATAGCGTGGTGGGCAGAGGAATAGTAACGTTAAGACAGAAGTTCTTGACTTTACGTGTGTTGAATGGTGACGACCAAAATAATAATTTAATTCGAACCAGTAGTTCCTGATATTAGAGCTTCCAACCAAACAAACTCTTCAGCTTGATTAGCTTCACGCTGCATCCCGCAAATAGTAGAAAATTCTACCCAATTTTCGAATGAACGAATCCCAGGAACGAATAAAAATAATTCAATTCCCCGAGTGGGGATCGAACTCACCACCGTCACGTTCACATTCAGAAGTTTTACTGCTACAACACACTGGCTTTTAATATATCGTGATTTATGTTATTTTACTTTAATTATCACACTTTACTTAACAAAATCGATGAATAGATTTAGTTTTAAATATAACTTTAATTGGTATTTAAGGACTTTATGCGTCTAAACAGCATTTCGGCCATTTTGTCGCTGTGTTAAGGTTGGATCTATCATAAATTAGAACAAATGTATGCTTTTTATAAAAAGTTATATGTTATTTTTGTCTAGCACTAACTAATTGTTAATAAAAATACAGTATTATAGATTATTGACATTTATTGTTATGAACAGTACGATTGACGAGTCGTGGCCGCTATGATAGGTTTTGTAAATATTTTTTCTTTGATTGTATTGTACAATCGGGAAGAAAATAATCAAAAATAATAAAATCAAATCTGCGCAGCCATCTACAGCCAACGTCAGAGCGGCCACGACTCGTCGACCATACTGTATATGTGTACATCTCCATTAATACTGGTTTACGTCCTTGACAGTGTATATAGAACTGTAAAACGTGATCACACACGAGTTTAAGGAAAACAAGCCTAGCAATAACCAAAAAGTCTATATTATTTGCATTTTAAAATTGCATTTTTGAATTCCACACTTAGGAAGGAAAAATACTTTTTTAACAACATATAAAAATTATAAAATATTTTTTTAAAAGTATCTTTATAACATAATAGTTTTTGTGGTTTCACGCTGTATCCCGCACACAACAGGGTAGGCAGACGGAACCTAGTGTTGAGACACTCCGTTCCCTATTTAATTTAGTTTTGTAAACTGTATACAATTTTTAAAATTACATAATTTTTTTAAAGTGTTTCAGTTATTGTATTTTTCTTGGTAAATTACGTAGTTTTCTGATCTAATTGTTGATTTAATATTCTAAAAATGAATTGTGTTATTTCCAAAAATTAAAGACTTTTCCTTAATTTTTTTATTGTTTTCTTAATTTTTTTTTTTTTGAATTTTGAATTTAACAAAATTCTCTGATTTCAGCCCTAAATAGAGACTATATATTAGATGGCGAAACTCAATGCAGCGTTTTGTCTTGTTATCAGAGCAAGGGAATGAAAATAATTTATTATTACATCCAATAGAAATCGAATCCATAACGCGTTTACGCTGTGCTGCTATGATACTGTTTTTTCCGTGCGATCCCGGCCTAGAATAGAATCATCCTGGTACTGGTGGTGTCGTAAGAGGCGACTAAAGTACGTGTGGTAGAGTCACGTCGCCAGCAATGGCAACACGCATGGGCAGACTCGACCGGATCATTACCACCCCCGGCATTTAAAATCGACGTGAAGTAGTGGCTTTTTACCACTGTGTTTCGCATCAGGTAATGCCGGGCTCCGGCGCACAACCCACCTTAAAGGCAAGCAACGCACCTGTAGCTCCTCTGGTGTTGCACGGGGCCGTGGGCGGCGGTAATCACTTACCATCAGGTGACCCGAACGCTCGTTTGCCTTGTCTTTGCCATAAAAAAATCAGTTAAAGTTAAGTGTTTCAGTAAATAAAAAAAACATGTTAACAGAAAAATCTTTTACTAATAATACATACACATACAAAATTTAAGTAACAATCACCAACAATTTTACACCTTAATTAATATAACTTTCAACAAATACGTACAATAAATATTTATATATAGGAGATAAATGTCTATGAAAATTATATACATACAAAAACCAGTTTCACGGCAGATTCCGCACACTGCAAAGTAGGCAGAGGGAACCTGACGTTAAGACACTTCGTTCTCCATTTTCCGCCGGAGGCATTGCATGTTGAGTGGCGGAACTCAGCGCAGCACTTTCACACCAGAGCGAGGAAATGAAAATATAAATTTAAATAAATATTTAATTTCCTCAATCGGGGATCGAACCCACAACCAGTCGTGTTCGGTCACATACATGTGCTCCTGCGCCACAACTGCCACCATGTATGTATATATACATACATTTTTCTTAATATTAAATACTTAACTCTAAAATTAAAAAAAATATATCTTAAACTTAAAAACAATAACAATAATATTATTTCCCATATTATATTATTATTTCGAAATTAAGAAATTGTCTTCCCCTCTTACTTCCGAAATTAAGAAATTCCCTCCCCTCTTACTTCCGTCGTTATTTTTGTCTTTTAATTTTTTTTCTCAGCTTAACGCTTAATTTAGCATATAGCAGGATAGACAGAGGGTGCGTTAAGACACTCCTTTTCGGACTAACCGCCAATTTTCGAGATATTGCTTGGTGAGTGGCGGAGCTCAACGCCGCTCCACTTGTTATCAGAGCGAGGAAATGAATGTATTAATTAATTCACTGCCACAAATGAGAATCGCACCCACAACCGCCCGTCCGTACTTACATTAAAATCAGCTTCACGCTGTATCCCGCACACAGCAGGGTAGGCAGAGGGAACCCAGTGAAAGATACTCCATTCCCCACTTTCTGCCGAATTCTTGAGGCATTGCGTGTTAAGTGGCAGAACTCAACGCCGCGCTTTGCCTCGACACCAGAGCGAAGAAATGGAAATATAAATTTAAGTAAATATTTCATCTCCACGAGTGGGGATCGAACCCACAACCAGTCGGTTTTACAGTCACACTTAGTGCCGATGCGCCACGACCGGCCTCAACTTATATATATATATATATATATATATATATATATATATATATATATATATATATATATATATATATTAAACTAAATATTAAACTAAAAATCACTTTCGATGTTTCATATGATCCTCCAGAAGCAACCTCCTCAATATTTTCCCAGTAGGATTCTTATGAATGCTGTCAACAAACTGCACTTCCTTCAACCTCTTGTACGGTGCAACTCTCTCTGTAACATGGTCCATTATATTTGTCTCCGTAACGTCAGCACCTTTGTGTAAAACTACAAACGCTTTCGGTTTCTCTCCCGTAGAACTGTCTGGGATACCTATGACGGCAGCGTCTAACACCGCCGGGTGTTCTTTTATTAGGCTTTCTAATTCCGCCGGTGGTACTTGATAGGCGTTCACCTGTAAGATATTTAGAATTACTGTTCGAGGTCTTAGTTGTCATGTTAGTGTCACGCTTTGGCAAAACAACATGTAATGTCTCAAAAATTAGGTGGAAATGTCTCGAAGGCAAGCAGGACATTTGTGTAAAAACATTTCTCCCCCAACTTTTCGACCCTTTTTTAAGACAGTGTGTTGAGCTGAACATAATATTGCCTTTTATCTACCCGAGATGAGAAGTAAAAATAAGTTGAATATAATAATTGCCCCAGAAAGTTGGTCGAACCCACGCCTTTATAGTAAGAGGCTGTGCTAAAGATATGTACCACTTCCATACCATTTGAAAACAATAATCATATTGTTTTTCAGCTTCACCCTGTATTCGCACACAGCAGGGTAGGCAGAGGGGAACTTAGTGTTAAGACAATTTTCACCAACTTCTGGAATGGCGGAACTCAACGCCGCGCCTATATCTCTAAAAGAAATGAAAATATTAAACGTTTCATTTCCCTGAGTGGGAATCGAAACCACAACCTGTCGCGTTTATAGTCACACGCCCACGTATACTCCTTTGCCACGGCTGGCCTCAAATAATCATATTTACCTTAATCAATTCCTTCAATCGATCAGCAATAGTTACTGTGCCATTTTCATCTATTTTCGCCAAGTCTCCCGTCCTCAACCAATTATTTTCAAGGAAAACCTGACGATTGGCCTCTTCATTATTTCTGTATCCTTTCATAATATTTGGACCTTTGATGACTAATTCACCTAACTATAATAAAAGAAAAAAACGTAAAAAATCTTAATAATAAACCATTAAATGCTTCTATTCTCCTTATAAGGAAATGTTTATTGTATTGTGTTTATTATTCACCTTCACGCTTTTTCCCGCATAAGAAAATAGGCCAGAGGAACCTAATGTTAAGATACTCCGTTCCCCACTTCCGACATTTTTTTTGAGATATTATTTTTTAAATGGTGAGAAATAAACGCCGCGATTTGACTACCAAAAAGGAAGTGGAAATTGTATTGTATTTTTTAGTTTTACGCTGTATCACGCTTGTTGTAGCATATGCAGAGAGAACCTGGGAACCCAGTAGTAAGACAATCTGTTCCCCATTAAGACACTTCCGTTCCCCACTTTACGCCGAATACTTTAGCGTTCTGCGTGTCGAGCGGCGGAACTCAATGCTACGCTTGTCCCCGTTATCAGAGCAAGAAAAAGAAAAAAATATTTCATTTCCCCCAGTGGAATTCGAATCCACAACCGTCGCGTTTACAGTCACACTCTTGCCCCTGCGCCAAGACGGTCTCAAATAAAAATCCTTACGCATATATTAAAAACACAAATCATCAAAACAAAACAATAAACAAAACAATTTGAACTATGAGAGATATAATCCATTACCTAATATGGATTCTTCTAGTATTAACGGTAAAACGTGGTCATTAAAATTCTTCTAACATCAAGTTATATAAAATACCTTTAAAAGGATCTATATTTATATTTGAACGAAAATGAAACATTGTGTAAATGGATGCAATATAGTTTGTATTTTCACGCATTGTATACCTTCACTAGACTAGGCGGACAACGTAGTGTTCAGACACTATCCTATACTTTCCATTCCTTCCTTGTTTTATTTAGAAATAAATGTAACCACAACTGGCCTCGGAGTCGTGGCGCAGGGGCACGGTGGCGGGGGCGTTGTCTGTAAACGCGACTGCGACTGACTCCGGAATTCGTCGGAAAATGAGGAACGAAATATGATGATGTTTGAAATCGAATCGAATAGATGAAGTTATTTTTTTAATCCGCCTACAACAGAATACGCAGAGGGAACCTACAGTTATAACACTCCGTTCCCCATTCCCGCCGAATTTTCGAGATATTGCTTGTCGAGTGACCAAACCTAACGCCTAACGCATTAATAATATTAATATAATTCATTCCCATTCAATCCCTTTGGTAATAATCGAGCCCACAACCGTCGGGATTACAGTCCGCTAGTACCACTGCGCCATAACGGCCAACAGCAATGATGTCATAATAAAAGAATCATGATTCACACTTCCCAGTATATTATAAGAATTTTAAAGAGTATTGTTTGAGTAATGAGAGATATCTTTTGTACGAGTAATGACTCTACTAAAATCATGGTTAGCTGATGTCATCGGCCATAAGATCATTGGCCCACACTTAGATGTGTTGTTGTATGAAATAATTTACGTATATTTATGTATCTGTAATTGATATTGTCAATAGAGGATCATTTCTAAGAAAACTTTTAACTTTGTTGTTTTGATAGCCATATTCTTAGATAATAAGTCTAATTTTAGTAATTTATCTAAAGTTAAATTAAAAAGAAATTGAGACATAGTTAGAATTCTACTCGAGGAAATAGTTTATAATATGTTTATGTTATATAATATGTAAAGCAGACTAGCGACAAAGGCGCGGCTTCGCCCGCTTAAATTTAATGTCATATTATAACCTAATTATACAAATATTTACTTAAATTGCTAGCTGTGTGTGTATTGTTATTCAGATGTATAAACTATTTTACTGTAAAGTTTCATCCATATCCGTTCAGTAGTTTTTGCGTGGAAGTGGAACAGACATTTATAATAATAGGAAGGATGTTCCGTCACTCTACTACACTTTTCTATATTTATTTATAAATAGGAATAATTTACTTAATAGGTCGTGTAACCATAAGGTCGATTAATATATAATACAGTAATGCAAATTTTAACTTAGCTGTAATGACGATATTTAAATAACAGATTGCTTTTACAGTGTAAAAAACGGACAAGCGCGAGTTGGGCTCGCCCACCGAGGATTCCGTACAGAAATTGGAGGTCTGAAGCTTTTTCTGAAATTCAAACTTAGTTTAGCCAGAGCCCTTTTATTTAGCCTCCCCTTTTAAGGCTTTGATTTTTAGTACCACAAGTCTGTACCACAATCTGTCAAATTTCATAATTTTAGGTCAACCTGAAGTACTCTATGAATTTTGATTCCCTTTATGCTGTCGAAATACGCTGCTATATAAACGGCCATATCTTTTTAAGTAAATGTAGAAATGTGTTTTTTCAGGACATCAAGGGATCTGAAAGTATGGTCTGATTTCAATTCGATATCGCCAAGCGTTCCCGAGATAAAGGCTCTTGACAGACAGACAGACGGACAACAAAGTGATCTTATAATGGTTCTTTCTTTCCTTAAAAGACAAAGAACTGTAGGGAACTATTATATTAGTTATCACTGTATGTACATTTAAAGTGGTGTTGATTAAACTCAGTGCTAAACGTGAGTAGACTTTTATAATTCACCATCAACACTACAGAACCCTAAAAATCACTTATATTGAAATATATTTATATTGTCAGTTTTAATATGGTAATTCTCATCTACATAATTGTTTACAATACGTTGACATATGCACGCTTTTATTAGTTCGAGCTGCAATTAACTGTTTTTTACCTTCGCGCTGTATCGCGCATATAACGGCCGTTGTGGCGCAGGAGCACAAAGGTGTGGTTGTAACGCGACAGTTATGGCTTCGTTTCCCACTCGGGGGAATTAATTAATATTTATTAACATATTTATTTTTTCACTCTGGCATCAAGCCAAGAACCCAGCGTTGAATTCCGCCACTCAACACACAATGCCTCGAAAAATTCTGCAAAAAGTGGGAAATCGAGTGTCACACTGCTATGCACAGGATACAATGTGAAATTGATTTTTATATGCGAGATGTATCCCGCTGTAGCGTGACGCTGTAACTATTACATTTCTTTCATCTGCTAATTAAATATTTTTCATTTTTAGATAGCAAATGAAAAAAACATACGATTATTACCCGTCAATTCAGAACAACCTTATACAAATGCAAAATTCCCAGATATATAATATTATCCAAATAAATCACATGTCATATTATAATATAAAGAACTAAGCATAGCGCTAAATAGTCTGCTGTGTGGGTATGTCACTGATCTATTTACGATGTAGTTCTGTTCCGGATTCCGAGAGTTGACGTCAGTTCAAATAAGATTTGACAATACGTTAATTGTTAAACATATATATGAAAAAAGAAAACGAAATATATATTTGTTAGCATCACGCTGTATCCCGTGGGTAGCAGGGTGAGCAGAGGGAACTTAGAGGGAACTTAGTGTTAAGACATTTCCGTTTCCCACTTTACGCCGAATTCTGGAGGCATTGCGTGTTGAATAGCGGAATTAAACGTCGCACTTTGTCGCGTTATCGGAGCGGAAAGTCGTGTTTACAATCACATGCTCGTGCCGTAAAATTAAGGCTATAAGTGGCCAATAGGACATCGTTTGACTGTAAGCGGTTGTAGGTTCGATTCCCACTTGAGGGAATGAATTATTCTTATTTTTCATTTTATCAAGATGAAGTGCGATTGAGTTCAATCACTCAATCTGTAACAGTGTGTACTTTGGATATAAGTTAAAAATAAATTAATTAAATAAAATGCATGGCAATTGACATAGTTAATTATGAATAATACAATTTATATATTTTTAATACCATATTAATCGGGACGAGTTCATGTATATGTCTTCCCGAGTGTCGCAACCGTCGTTTTGTATATATATAGTAGGTAGTGACGGTTGGAAGGCAGAGGTCGAATGAAATTGTCAAGTACTACGATACTAATATTTATGCTGCACAGAAAGACTCGTACCAAATATATTATAAATAAGGCACGATCTTTTAGGATCGTCGTCGTATAGGGGCGACACATATTGTGGATCAAAGTTATCTTTGACCAATACTATAATATTGGATGTAGCTTGATGTCGCGGAGACTGACGTGATGGGCTTATGCGAACTGTTATAGCGACATTAACTATGTCGTCTCGTAAACTATGCTTGTATGGCGTTGGTCGTTGACATATTGTATACCACTTCTACGACTTGGTATACGATTAGTAGTTGTGTGATGCTATTTATGTCCCAGCTCCGGTGTATGTAGTAGTTAGTGTCCATCTACGGTTCGACACACGACTGTGGGGTGTGTGCCGTGCGTTTATTTAACATATCGGCCGCCTTGCGGTAGTGTATTCGTTCCAACGACTTATATTGATCTCACAAATCAATGAACATCACGAATCTTCATTCTAATACAATCTTAATATAAACAAGCGTAACAAGTACGTTCAGAAAGATCACACACAAACGTCCCGGAGAGTTCAATAAGACTGTTGCAGCCGCAGTCTGGTAGGAATTCACGGTGTAGGGGCGGGACGGTGCCATCTTGGTGTAACTCTTTCTTCCTTTTATTATAACTAGTTCACAGTTACAGTGGAGAGAAAGATAGAACGCGCTCTTAACTTTTCTTCAAAAGAGCTTCAAGTTATGAGAACGCAATGTTGTCGAGTTTCCAGTTATCTAAATAACCTTCTGATGGCAAATATCTTATTAGAGCGATACCTTCTGATGGCATAATATAAAATTCTTAACATTGTTACCTTTGAATCTTTAAAAGATTTTGGGTTATTGATGATCACAACTATAAATGGTTCTAACCATTACACATCACGAGCTAAGTCATTATTTATAAAATTATAAAATTATATTTTAAAAGTTGTTTGGGATATCAGTTACTAACCGCAATATCTTGAAAATAGCCAACGGTGTCTTGACACTAGGTTTTCTTTCAGTTTACCTTTGTCTGAAACTGTGTTCTTTTTATAAAAAAAACATAGGGTAGGGTAGGCTTTACCCTACCCTGTAGGGATAGGATTACCCTAATCAAGCGGATTTGAATCTCGCTACGTTAAAACTTTTGCACATTTTTCTAAAATAAAATATTTTCACGCTGTATCCTGCACATAACAGGGTTCCTCACCTCGTCAGGCCCTAAATTATTCATCCGCTGGTCCACCACCCGCAGCTCCACGTTGGGTATGGCGGCGCCCACCGACGCGTAGTCCTTGATGCCGCGCGGCGCGATGGTCGCCAGCGGGGCCGTCTCCGTGAGCCCGTACGCCTGCCCGAAGTGGATGTCGCGCTGGAATTAGATAGTTCATTAGAAAACTCTATTAAAGAGGATTCAATAAGAGGGGAGAGTTAATGTAGAAGACCATTTTATATTCTCTTAATAATTATATAGTTTTTTCGGAGCTACAAATAGCTACGTGGAATGTAAGAGGAGGGATGGAAGAAAGCAGGCAAGGTCAAGGATTGGCGAAGTGCAATGATTGTGCCTTTGTATAAGTCAAAGATTCACAGATAGACTGCGCAAGTCATAAGGAACAGAGTGTATGGATCAAATCAATTCCCTCCGCATGATGACGAACAAAATTTTGGCCATTAACCAAAAAATTTTCTGCGCTTTTGTGGACTTGGAAAAACCGTTTGATAGAGTTGTAAGAGCGAAATTATGGGAGATACTACTCCGGTACAATGTGAGCGAACCGTTGCTGCAGGCTGTAAAGTCTCTTTACAGAGATCACTCAGCCTGCGTGCGAGTAGGAGCTGGCATGTCGCCCTGGTTTGACATCCGATCGGGTGTTAAACGAGGTTGCGCCATGTCAGCTTGGTTGTTCAATTTGTATTTGGATAGCTGTCTCCAAGGAGTGAAACAAAGTGTAAAGTAGATGACTTGAATATGAATTGCCTGCTATACGCAGATGATGCAGTGCTCATTGCATCACTAGAATGCGAGTTGCGAGTGTGTGAAAATAATGGTCTAAGCCTGCATGCGAATAAGACAAAGGTTCTGGTTTTTGAAAGAGATAAAGGAAGGAAGTAATGCAAGATCAGTGTAAATGGTAGGGGGAGGTATCCTAACATCAAAGTTCCGTCAGTAGCGATACATAATCGAAATTTAGTCGCATACACGTGCAAAATTATTATTTTTTACAGTCGATTGACAAAAAGTATTCGGACAAGTTGGCTGACATCGATGCTTTTCTTTGGATGTATATCGAACATCGAGGTTTTTCTAACATTGGGCATCCCTAGCTTAGTTACTAATAAAAATTTGCATCTTGACATTGAATATTTAAATTAAGATTGAACGCGTTGTGAGTTCGACTTCCACTCAGAGAAATGAAATATTTAATATTTCCATTTCTTCGATCTGGCAATGAGGAAAAGTTCAGCGTTCCGCTTCTTAAAGTGGGGAACGGCAGTGTCTCGATGAAGGAAGGGAATGAAGAATGAGGGAATGAAGTGTCTTCGAAGTTCGTGAATACTAGGTTCCGAGATTCCCTTTGCCTACCCTTTCTTGCCGCAGCCGGCAAATAGCTTAGGGACGCTCTGCTATCTACTAGCCATACATATTGAAATACGGGCACATTCGGACATACAGTACGGCATGTCGTGTCGTTTGAGCATTGTACACTCGAAAAAAATATTTCTTTCATTGCCTCGAGTAGAAATCGAATCCACAACTGTCGTGTTTTCAATCACACGCTATGCCACTACACTATAACGGCCTCTACCTATATACGGTGAAATAGTAAGATACTTACACCAACTTTATCTAAAAACCTGTGTATATCTGGCAGTGGTGTGGGTGCGGCTGCAGAAATCGCATCATTTAGTTTTTGAAAATGTCTTGCCTTAACGTTTGGGTCTGTAGCCAGGAATAAAACTGAAACATACAACATATTATTAGTGTAAATTAAACACGACTATTTTCTAGAAGTTTTAACCACCCATAATATAAATTGAAGTGGAAAATACAGAGATATAAATAAATTATTCTTATTAAAACCAAAAACAAAATTTAAATGTTTTGTAAAAACGCATGAAGATTAAAAACTTTTTAGCTTAACGATGTATCGCGCACAAAGGAAGAGAGACAGAAGGCACCTGGGAACCTAGTGTTAAGACACTCCATTTCTCATTAAAACACTTGAGTTTCTTTAGTACATAAGTAAAATATAAATATCTATGGATGTAAATATTACTGACTGATGTCCAATAGATTATTATAATTTTTTTATTTATTCATTGATGACCAAATAATTTTTATAATTATATTTTTTAATTATATAAACTTGTATATTGTACATAAAATAAAAAAGAAAAAGAAACAAATACAATCATCAAAAATAAAGATTGTTTTCATATTTAAACTAGGACATAAACATTGTAATGTTTCTATTTACCACACTTATCATAAATAACCTAAATTATTTTCTTAAATTTTAAATCAGCTTCACACACTGGAACCCAACGCCGCGCTTTGCCTCGACACCAAATCAAAGTAATGAAAATATAAATTCAAATAAATACTTCACTTTGTTGAGTGGAGAATGAACCCGCAACCAGTCGCATTTACAGTCACACTTTGTACTCTTGCGCCACGACTGGCCTCTACATTTTAATAATAATGTTTGTAAATACTTGACATGTAAAAACACCCAAAAGCCAACTTGTTCTCAAACTTAAGAACTATTTTAATACTATAAAAATAAACTATAATAATAAATTGGAAATATTTTAAAATGTTGCGGCGTTGAGTTCTGCCACTCAACACGCAATGCCTCCAGAATTCGGCAGAAAGTGGGGAACGGAGTGTCTTAACGCTAAGTTCCCTCTGCCTACCCTGCTGTGTGCGGGATACAGCGTGAAGCTAATTTAATTTTTTAATTTAATTTTAAAATGTAATGTTTTGTCATCAGTCAAATTATTTCCACTTTTACTATTGGTCAACGAGTTCATAAGAAAGTACTCTTATAATTCTGTTGTTACTTATTTGTTTCTATTAATTTTTTTGTTCTTTTAAGGGTAAAATTTATTTCTGGTTATTTTGTTTATGTTATTTTAATTTTTTCATATTTTAACACATAAATAAACCTGGACCAAATAAAATAGAAATCAAAGAGTTACATAAATCTTTTAAAAACAATATTTCTTTGTTTACATTTTCTCATGCCAAAATGAATATAGTTAAACATAGAACATAGTTAAAATAAACTTAAAATGTGATAGTAATGATAAAAACTAAATTAACAAATAAAGAGTCCCTAATACAAAAATAAGCAAGCCATATGGTTTAATTTTTTTTTCTACTTCACACTTTACTTGTTATCAGAGGGGGGAAATAAACCCACAATCGTCACCATTGCAATCTGGTGTTGTCCCACTGCGCCACAACTATCCTATCTCTTTAAATATCAAATAAAATCAAATCAGCTTCACGCTGTATCCTGCACACAGTAGGGTAGGCAGAGAGAACTTAGTGTTAAGACACTCAGTTCTCCACTTTCCGCCAAGTTCTGGAGGCATTTTGTGTTGAGTGGCGGAACTCAACGCCGCGCTTTGCCTCGACACCAGAGCAAATGGAATGGAAATGAAAATGTAAATAAATATTTAATTTCCTTGAGTGGGGATTGAATTCACAACCAGTTGATTTTACAGTCATGCTTAGTGCCCCAGCACTATGACTGGCCTCCTCCTATCTCTTTTATGCTTCTAATTACCTGTAGGGGGAGCCATGTAAAGTAAGTTGCATTCATATGAGTCCAAGGCATCTAGAAAGGTCTTAGGTTGAAATCTTGGTAAGGTTATTAGCCGCAGACCAACTGACAGTTTGTGTAGCAAGTTGACATTAAGACCATAACAATGAAAGAAAGGCAAGTATGCTAGTGCTGTATCTTGGTGTGACTCTGGAAAAAGAAAAATATAGATTAAATTTTTGATTCAATATACATTATACAGATGATAAATGCCAAATAATTATATCTATTTTATTTTTATAAATTATATGATACATATGATATGTTATAAATATACAATAAAACATCTTGTACAGTATCAAAATTGGATTGAGTTGAGTTATATTTCTAATTATCAATAAATATATTTCATCCACAATGAATGCATTAAAATGGCTACTAATTGTATTGTGACAATAGGATGGAGATGAAATAATAAAATTTTTCGAGATTGCTCTATATCCCATATAAACACAAATATATTTTATAAATTATTCAACTTGGGACTTGAGTTTCATTTTAACTTTGTTTTTGGTGGTTTTTTATAATTTTCTAATATCTTACATATGAGGTGGTTGTGGCGCAGGGGCACAAGGGTGTAACTGTAACGCAAAAGTTGTTGGTTCTAAGATCATAATTCATTATGATGCAATGGACAGGCTGACTATAAAGACAATGTTTGTGGTTTCCGTCCTGACTTGGCATATGGTTAACTTTAATTTACTACATTCCTGCTCTGGCAGCCAGAGCTTTGCATTGAGATCTTCCATTCAATATCTCAAAAATTGGGCAGTGTGAGGTGTGTAGTAAATTAACACTAGGTTCTCTAGGTTATGGGGGGTTCTAAAATAAAAACACTTACCAGATGTATATTGATAAAGCCTACTTCCATCACCATTTTGCTGAGCACAATTAGCAACAATATTTCTGTGCGACAATTCTACACCTTTAGGTAAACCTGTTGTACCACTTGAATATAATAAAAAGGCAGTGTCATCATTATTTGTTTTTACATCTTTTAATATATCTAAATCTATAGTATTTTCAACTATTTCTTTATAAGATATAGTGTCATCAGGTCGGTTGGCAAATGTGTCAATGACAATTATTGGTAAGCTTATATTGTTTTGTTTGAATGCTTCTTGTAGTATAGGTACTGTATCGGGAACGGTGACTGCTAGCTTAGGATTGCACATTGATATTTGTCTTTTTACTTCATCTGAAATGGAAATTGAACAAATCTTCAAATAAATTGTATTTCAATAAACAAAACTATCATCATATGTTTATACTTATCTATTTAATATTATGTATACAATCTTTACACACATTTTAAGTATGTATGCACATGTGTAAGTATATATTGTTTTTCAATATATGTAGTATGTATGTGTATAGTATATAAACATTAAACATATTTTATGTAAGTTTATTCTTTATTATTGATTTATATTTTTATATAATACATATTTAACTTCATTAAATAAATTTTGACCAGAGTCATTGTCCCCCTTTTCCTCATTACAACTTATCCACAATTCTTTGTCGGTATTTTTAAAATATTTTCTGATGATATGATCCAATAGCATATTACCATTTTGTCTACTAATACTGGTCAATACAACCATCGCGTTACCTTTTTCACATTTAGTAGGCTTTCAGAATTGTTATCTCTTTCTTTTGTAGTAAATTCCTAAGAGCTCTAGATTCATCATCAGAAAGATTAAAATTAGACGGTTTACTACAGCGTAATACATATTAATGAATAACTTCAATATATTTCTTTTCAAATCTAGTTTTTTTAATAGGCTTTAATATTCGTTATAATTTCATCACAAGATATAGGTACTTTTGAAATTAGAAGAATTTTCAAAATTCGAAACTTTGTTTTGACTTTTAAAAGGATTGACAT
This sequence comes from Heliconius erato x Heliconius himera, assembly GCA_013421005.1. NCBI lineage: Eukaryota > Metazoa > Arthropoda > Insecta > Lepidoptera > Nymphalidae > Heliconius > Heliconius erato x Heliconius himera. The sequence goes on along the minus strand of JAATLQ010030673.1, from coordinate 21,490 downwards.
TTGACAGCTAACGTTTTTATTGCCTGTTTTAGATGTTACGGTGTTGACGTATACATTTTCCGTTGGAATTTTTATTTAAGTTTTTCTTACGGTATCGTACTTGTGAATTTGTCTAATTTTATATTGATCACCGTATATTTATTATTAACGCGTTTACTACCAAAATCGACATGGCATATTTTTAAGAAATTTGTACACGTCAAAGATTTTGCACGTTTTGTTTTTAGATACTTTAATCGACGTATTTCGTTCACGTTTTCCAGACTTCACTTTTACTGTTTACATAAAATAGTTATATAAGACCTATAATTTTAACGCATTAATTATAAATAAATATATAATTTTATAATCGATTAAATTATATAATTATTTTTTTTTATAGTATAGAACTATATAAAAAAAATTCAATTATAGTTATTTTTTTTTATCGGATTAATCGTGTAAATTTTGGTATTTGAAGAGATCTCAGAAAGCTCAATATTTCGAATACTTTACACTAGTCCGTCCGTAGCATTTGTCTGTCAATGAATACAATCATTATATCAAATTACAATGTAGCCTGGACTCAGGTGCCTTTAACACGAGGAACAGAACACAACAGGTTCCCCACGTCACATTCTTTTCACTTGTCCTTAATTATCTGTCCCTTGTCTTTCTTCATAAAATTCCCGCTCGTCTTAATGTAGTGAACATTTGTTTAGTCCTCTACGTACATTTGTATGTAAATATATTATAATATGTATATTATATCTACATAACAATATTAAAGTATAAGCTACCAAATTTATAAAATGTAGCCCTCTGTTATGTTAATATTGTTAATATAATTTTATTATTTTTTAGGTCAAACTCATTATTTTAACTAAATATCTTTTTGGGGATCCGTACGTCGAAAGTGAAAAGAAGCATTATAAGATCACTTTGTTATCCATCCATCAGTCTGTCAAGACCGCGAGGAACGCGCGGAACGTGTGGAGGTATCAAGATGAAATTTATAACAAATATTAAGATTTGCAATCAAAAGATAGAATCGTTTATGCCGCACGTTTTTTAGAGAAATCTAAGGTACTTCACGTGAACTGAGATTCTTTAAATTTGGTAAACGCAGCAACGTCTTATAGCACAGATAAAAGTCAATGGCAACACGCATGGGCAGACTCGACCGGATCATTACCACCCCCGACATTTAAAACCGGCGTGAAGTAGTGGCTTTATGCCACTGCGTTTCGCATCAGATAATGCCGGGCTCCGGCGCCCAACCCATCTTAAAGGCAGGCAAGGCACCTGTAGCTCCTCTGGTGTTGCATGGGGTCGTGGGCGGCGGTAATCACTTACCATCAGGTGACCCGAACGCTCGTTTGCCTTGTCTTTTCCAAAAAAAAAAGTCTCTATTTTATCCTCTGGTGTGATGTTTCTGAGATTTAAAAAATTTTAGAAGCAGGCCACTATGGTCGTTGTTGTTGCATGGTTGCAGGTATATAAAAACTAAATTTTAATTTTAAATTAAAAGAAAAATCGGAATGTGAGTGGCTCAACAGACTCTCCACAGCTGATATCAAGGCGTTGCACGCGATTCTTCCCGATGAATGATTTCGCTTTGACGTAGATTTTGCCTTTCCTCCTTTTAGTTGAAAGCGGTCTGAGCCACTTTTTATTGTAAGTGGTTTCTCCGTTTGAATATGAGACTGCTTAAGTTTTAAGTATCTGGTGGCCTTCTCCTCTTTCCTCATACACGAAGACGTCGTACCTACTTTTCTCATACTTTTAAGCATCTCAGTCGTCAAGAATCTTTTAATTTTTTTAATGTGTAGAAATCGAAAATATTAGAAAAAAAATTACGTTTACAAATATCTTTTTTTACTGAAAATATATAAAGAATCTATAAGTAAAATACGTTCTTAAAAGAGAGTTAATTAGAACAAAGTAGCATACATACAAGTTGTATAAATAGGGTTCAGTGTAGTCACCAGGCCTCCAGCACTCAAGATACCCAGTAAGACTGTAGCATATTCAGGCATGTTGGGCATCATCACGGCAACGACATCACCGTCTTTTATATTAAACTTCTTTCTCAGTGAGGCACCAAGTGTTCGAGATTGTTTATACATTTCATTGTAGGTAAATTGTCTTTTAGTCACGGAACAAACCTGTAATTTGAGATTTTAGTGCTATATTAATTACAGAGTAGTTTTTATTGTATTTTTTTTTCAGCTTCACGCTTCTCCTTTTCTGCATCTCGCAAGTAGAGAAAAGCCTAGTATTAAGACAGTAGACACTCCGCTCTCCACTTTCCGCGGTATTCTGAAGGCATTGCGTATTGAGTGGCGAAACTCAATTCCGCGCTTTGCTTCAACACCAGAGCGAAGAAATAAAAATGTTAAATACTTAATTTCCTCTAGTAGGAATCGAACCCACAACCTGTTGTTTTTATAATCACACGCCTGTGCCCCTGCGCCACGACTAGCCTTAAAGACTGGGCTCATCATTAAACTTGACTTTTGAAAATACCACCTGAACAATAGAAATATTTATTTAAACAGATTTTTTTTATCTTCACACCGTAACCCGCATATAGTAAGGCAGAGAAGAGAAGGAACGTCATGTTAAGATACTCTATTCCCTACTTTCTGCCAAATTTTCGAGATATTGAATGGGGGAACTCAAGGACGCGCTTTTTCTTGTTACCAGAGTGAGGAAATGAACATATTTAAATACATCATTCCTCCGAGTGGGAATCGAATCCGCAACCGCCGTGTTACCGTCCAACACCGTGCCTCATTATATCTTATTGTTATTACTTGCAATAATCGTTAATATTTACTTTGTAGATAGATTAAATGAAACGTAATAGATAAAAATATATAAGGATATATTATGTTTAATATCACTAGAGACTCTATCTAATATCACTTGAAAGTAATATATCAGTTTCATTTAAAATTAAATTAAAATCAACTTCACGCTGTATCCGCAACACAGTAGGGTAGGCAGAGGGAACCTAGTGTCAAGACATTCCGTTCCCCAAAATTCCGGAGCCGAATTCTGGAGGCATTGCGAATTGAGTGCCGGAACTTTTTATTGTTTTTTTTTTTATATTTGTACAATGTGTGATGTTTCTATATTATGATGCGTCTTATATAATATATTTCAAGAGCTAGTAAACTTTGTAAAACTCTATTTTTTGTATATTAAGACGTTCCTAATATTCAAAAAATATCAGTAGAGTTTTTTGTTTAACAAATTTTGCTTGTTGATTTTTATTTGAGAAGAAAATGACTTCTATGCTTCTTTCTACTGAGGGGATTTGAAACAAACTGTTTCAACTCATCTCGTGTACGTTTTGTATAACTTTTTTATACTAAAACTCTTTAAATGTTTTTAAATAACAATTTAAACAGTTTGCTGAATAATTCTCATATACTAAGTTCGTCAATTTTGAATATTATATCTGGTATTTCTACACCTATTCTATATAGCATCTACATCACGTGATAATTCAATTATAGCGACGTCGTTATCTCTTTTATTATATTCCTTGAAAATCTTTAACAATAACGGACAGTAGGACAAAACGGCAATATTGACTCAATTTGAAAATACCAATAGATATCTAAAGAATGTGAATTACTTGAAGCTTCTTCTTTTTGTTTACAATTAGATAATCTTAGAATTCAGATTTTTATATTTCCGGACCTCTAAAGAAAAAACCCTATAGGAGTACTTTTTTGTCTCTTTATCCGTAAGACCATGTTGACCTACCAATCTGAAATTCATATAAAATATCCAGGACTACAATGGACTAAAGTAACTAGTAAAGAATGATACAGTCTTTTCTATTTTACAACTTTCTTTTCTATCTTAAGATCATTTATCTCAACTCGCCTCAGAGTGAGGGGTGTTGAAACCAAATTACTTATAACGTTTAATTCCATTTTTTCACTACAATTTTCACATTTACGCTCTCTTTTACTACTATCTGAACTATCTATTGATACTAAAACCATATTATAGATGCTTATAATATTTTCTGTATGAAGCAAAACGTCAAAATTGTTTTAGCTTCCCTCGGAACCCCTAAGAATAAAGGCTAGTTCAGATTACTAATAGCGAATATAAAAATATACGAAGTATAAATAAAACATCACTTTATTCTTTGTATGTTTACCACAAAAACATTAGGCATAATCAAAATGACTAACGACATTAGTTTATCATTAATTTGTTATTAAAAAAACTGAATATTAGATAATAACTAGCGAATAATATAAAAAAAAATTATCTATCTTAAAAAAAATAAAAATCTTATCAGTCTAACAGTCTATTCTACTGATTAATTATATACTTGAAATGATGTTCTTAAGTGTGATAAATTATTTTTTTTTGCGCACAATTATTATTGCTATAAATTGTTCATTTATTTTTAGTAGCCACCTTAAGTGCCTTCAAGGAAACACAACCTTGAGCGTCCATATTGTATTAAAATGATCAATAACTTAAAAAGATTTTAAAATATTATTACCATAGCAGTTTTGTTCGACCAGTTCTTCATATTACTCCAAATATATTCCGGAACAGGCATTTCTGGAATGACAACATCTTCAAAAGGAGATTTCACAACGTTATCACTAGCCCATACATGTTTCATTTTTGCTAAAATCACTTGTCTTTCAATAGTTTTTGATAAAAGTCTTCCTTTTAACATTTTTAAATTATAATTGAATTTTGTATACACCTTGCAACACGACTAAAGCGTTCGCGAAAGATTTACCTTATGTTGGCGTCACTTCTTTAACTTACTTCATATTCTCATTTGACATAAATGATAAGAACATTATTTTTTACCTTGCTCTTTTTCTTATATCTATTTAATTATTATTTTTTTATATTCTTTTGTTAGAATTTAAATATATATAAATGCAGTTTATTGAGTATGAATAATTGGTTCTAGGAAACAAAGTTAACTTGAAAATGGTTTTTTTTACAATTTTTCGATATAGGTGTACGTTCAGGTAACATTTTAATAAACTCTACTAACTAAAGCGAAATAAATAAATTTAAATATCAAGTATATTTAAATTTAATTATTTATTTCGCTGGGTTCATTCGCTGTTACATACTTAAAGCCACTAATATGCAAACTTTAGTTAACGAGTATTGCAATTATTTGTAAAAATTGCTTGTCACTAGAGACGACTCTATCATAAAATAATATTAAAAAATATAGCTAATTGAGTATCATCGCAATTAGCAAAATTTTGGACAAAAAATTCGCTTGCATTATTTTATTATGAAGATAACTAATAATTATATAGTAACTTTTATCTTTACGCTTATATTATCAAAATCTTCCGCATTTTGTGGGGCTGATAAAGAAAATTCACATATCAATTTTATACACAATAAAATTAATATTTAGTTTTTGTTTTTATGGAAAAGACAAGACAAAGTAGAGTGTGGGACACCTGATGGTAAGTGACTACCGCCGCCCACGACCCCGTGCAACACCAGAGGAGCTACAGGTGCGTTGCCGGCCTTTAAGGTGGAATAGATGCGTTTTTTGAAGATTTTTTGAGCCCTAGTCTAAGAATTACATTGGGGCTGTTATCATATCACTTTATTAATCATTTCTCATCTTTTAGACTTTATCAAAAGAGACTGCGAGAAAGAGATATATTTTTTAATATGACGTCATCCAAGTTGGACCTGGTAGTTTTGAAATATGTAAATTCTAAAATGAATTAATTCAATTACAAGATACAGGTCCTTTTTTTTGTTGAAAATACCAAATATAATATAAATTATTAATTTGTCATATCAATAGTGTTGAATATTCATATATATATATATATATATATATATATGCATCACGTTGCTTTTTATGCATGCACTATGGCCATTTTTGCATTGAATGTGGCTTCCTCCTGTTTACAACGTCCACCGTCTTTATTGTTTTACGAATGAGCAGGATGTTGTTGGCCCTACTGGCCTCTACAGCGTCACCGGGCTTTGATGGACCGGGTTAGAAGAGTTCTGACCTTGGCTAGGTGTACAACGTTCAATAAAACGGGCTAATAATGCGGAAAAAATCACAATATTTCACTGGGTTGATGATGTGAATGAGGCACAAGATGTCAATGAGCAGAAGATGTGAATGAGCGTTTTAAGAGCGAATATAACTTCTTCCTGCAAGAATACTTTAGCTTTGCCATGAAATATATACTTGAAGACTTTAGCATAGGAGCTGCTTTATTAAATGCCTTCCACTGATAATGTCAATGTGCAACATATGCAGTGAATTAATAAAAAGATGAATGAATACAATGTATTAGGTAGAGTTTAGATGGAAATTGTCTACATAGACAACGGACAAGAGAATTCGGCGGCAGGTAATAGGTCAAACAGTTCCCCAGAACCACTCCCCATGACAAATGCGGTAGAGAACGCACAGCGAGGAGAAGTCTCTTCGCAAAGCCAAAGTGCCAAGCCTTTCACACATCATTGGGTCCACAACGATTCGAACGGCTCTACGTTGTATGCGATCAAATAGCTCTATACAATATTGAATTGTGTATCGACAATCAACGTCTGAAAGTTGTTCTTTATAGAAGAACTGAAGTTCTTAAGATGTAAAATTCAATCCCAACATACGCGTGCTAGGATACACAATTGTTATATTTTAGTTGATGGAGATGCAAATGGTGTAGTCGCATTAATATCTTGGGCGAGACATAAAGACGAATTTTACGTCCTGTGGAGTTTTTAGATGTAATCATTATGGGAGAATGAAATGTTTTAAAATATCCAAATAGAAGAAATTTAAATGAACATATCATTTCCTCTGATTTCCCTTCAATACGTATAAATCTTTCGCCTCAAAAGATAATATTATATTATAGAGGAATTCGTTTTTGTTATCTCAAATAATGTCAAGGTCTACTTTAACCGGTATAAAAATAAACAATCACGCAAAGCCTCATAATAAGCGGCATTTCATATTATTTACTAGTAGCGAATACAAAAAACAGATACAAAAAATGCTTTTTTTAGATTCACGCTTGTGCTGAGAGAACCTTGCTTCAGTTGAACGTATCGTCCACTTTCGTTTTTAATCCGCCACTCAACACTGCGGAATTCAACGCCGCGCGAATAGAGTGTCTTAACACTAGGTTCCATCTGCCTAGCCTGTTACACGAAGGAGACAGCGTGAAGCTGAAAAAAAAACATACTTAAGATTCTCAAAGTGTCATATAATATTCCTTCAACCATTTTTTAAAGGAGATTAAAGTTTGAGCTAGTCTGTTTAAAGTGTTCCACAAGGGTTCAGATTCAACAGAAAGGCAATTTGTAAGGAAGGAAAATGAGTGACAAAGCATTTTAAGAGAAAAGATGTAATCGGAGCGAAAGTTGAAATCGTGTAATTCACATAAAAATTTAAATCGTTCTTTGTGGTATGAAGAATAGAATGGATTGTATGGAACATCTTATAGAAGAGAAAGAACATAAGTATTCCGGCGAAGGCGAATTGGAAGCCATTTGAGCATGTTACGAAGTTCGAAGATCATCAGCTTATGTAGATGTTTTGCTTTATTTAACTAATAAATAATTTACTGCTTACTCTACCTATAACGTTTGTTAAAACAAACATTTGAAGATTTTCTAAGTAATCGTATTTAAATAATAGAAAGGGACTTGGAGACATAGGAATATCTAATATCAATTTTGATTTTAGTATATTGGATATAGGAATTTTCCACGTAATGAGCACGGTGAATCCATGGAACGTTAGTTAGTTTCTTCTCTATAACTGTATTTATATTCAATGAAATTAGATTAATTTAAATAAATTGTTTGTTACTAAGGTATTCTTAAAAGTAATGATAAGGAATATAAAATACAATAACTATTATTCAAATATATTTATTGATTTTTTTTAATATTTTTTTCCCATTATTTATAATAAATAATGTTTTTTTGTATCCCCCTTTATGTCACCCCCTTTATGTCACCCCCTTTATGTCACCCCTTTATGTCACCCCATAGCAAATTTGGAATGTCACTCTTTTGTCACAATGGCCAGTGCAGTTTTCCTATGCTTATTCTACTAGAGTCTTTAGATATTTTGAACTTAAACATTTTCAGATAAATATTTTATACAATTTTACAGATAATTTAGTTTTAAGTTGGTTTTAACATTTTATTTTAAATATATACATCCAACTATAAGTACTTAAGAACGGCGTTAAGTTCCGTCATTCAACACGCAATGTCTCGAATTCGGGCGGAATGTGGAGAACGGACTGTTATTCATGTAATTTCTCTATATACTGTGAATGTTAAAAACAAACAACTGTGGCTTCTAACGTTGTAATACAACACACTGCGCCACTGAGATGACAGAAACAACAGCGAGCTAAACTTATACATTATTTTATTTTATATAATACACAGCCTTAAATCCTTAACTTAAATTTAATAATTAACAGTAGATTCTATAAATTTCTTATATAAAAATATATATTCGTTTTAATTACGAAATTTATCAAAGAAGTTTTTCAGTTAACATGATAATATAAATTAAGATATCAATCATCATATTATTCTAATATGATTTGTCACAGACAAACAAACAAAAATTATAAAAATAGTTGTGACCATTACAATTTTATTATATGTACCTATAGAATAGATAATATTTTTTTAAGATCACGTGTACAGTTAGATACTGTCTCAATGCACCATTGATGAACACATTTAATTTTTTTTGTCAGCTTCACGCTGTATCCCGCACACAGAAGGGTAGGCAAGGGGAACCTAATGTCACGACACTCCGTTAACCCCCTTTCCGCTGAGTTCTGAAGGCATTCCGTGTTGAGCGGCGGAACTGAACGCCGCGCTTTGCCTCGACAGTAGAGCGAAGAAATGAAAATATAATAAATATAAATAAATATTTCACTTCCTCGAGTGGGGATCGAACCCACAACCAGTCGATTTTACAGTCACACTTTGTGCCTCTGCGCCACGACTGGCCTCAAATATAAAAAAATGTATAGCTATTTCTAACTAAATGTTTTTAATAATAAAAATTGTTATTACAATAGTTGCCGTAAAAAAGCAAATATATTCTCATATTTTTTCCGATTAACTATAATTACGAGTGAGGCCGGTCGTGGCGCAGCGGCACGAGGTGTGACTGCTAAACCGACCGGTTGTGGGTTCGATCCCCACTCGAGGAGATGAAATATTTACTTAAATTTATATTTCCGTTTCTTCGCTCTGGTGTCGAGGTTAAGCGCGGCGTTGAGTTCTGCCCCTCAACACGCAATGCCTCCAGAATTCGGCAGAAAGTGGGGAACGGAGTGTCTTAACACTAGGTTCCCTCTGCCTACCCTGCTGTGTGCGGGATACAGCGTGAAGCTAATTTAATTTAATTTTTTTTTTAACTATAATTACGTTAGCTGCTTATAAACATATATTTTTTATTATATTGTAAATTTTGTTAATTACGACAATCATGTTGGTTTTAGTTAAAACATATGATATATGGTCTTATTATTATATTATTTAAAGTCATTGTTGTTTTTTTTTTTTCAAATATATATTTTTGGGTGTATCATGTTATTATATAAAAAAAGTCTTTAAGAAACTGCCATAAATGTTGTTTTTCACAGTTATTTAAATAAAAAAAAACTTGAAAAAAAAAACTGCAAGCAATGTGACAAAAAGTACTTATTCATGTTTTAAAACCCACGAGACATTTTATCTCGTCGTCTCGTTGAATTTATAAAATTAAATTAAGCGTAAAAACTTACAACTTTCAAAAAGTTTAAAAATTTATATATAACTATTTTTATAATGTTGACGTCAATATTAACAATATTTGGCTTTCAAATCTTTTCTCAACACTTTACCAGATGGATTCCTAGGTATGCCATCCAGTATGACTAAATCGTCGATACGTTTGTATGACGCTACTTTATTATTAACAAAACTACATATATCTTTAACATTAGCATTTAGTCCAGGTTTTAATACTACAAATGCTTTAGGAGATTCGCCTTTGGTCGCATGTGGCACGCCGACAACTGCTGCGTCGGCTACAGAGGGATGCTCTCGCAAAACTGCCTCCAATTCAGCAGGAGCCACTTGAAAACCTTTAACCTGTTTACAAAATGTAAATAATGGATGAAAATTAATTTAGAAGTCATATGCAATTAGAAAATACTTATTAAGTTGCATCAACATCAGCATCGAGTTCCTCCACTCAATACGCAATGCCTTCAGAATTCGGCGGAAAGTGGGGAATGGAAAAGTCCTAATGGAAACGGAGTGTCTTAACTTAACCTGGGAACCTAGTGGTTCCCAGGTTCCCTCTGCCTACTCTGTCATGTCTGGGATATAGCGTAAGAATTATAAAAGCATCAATTTCACAGTTTGTGGATTCATTTATGTTATCATTAAATTAACTAAATTAACTTCCCTGTTGTCTTGTATTAATTCACAATCTAAAGATAATATTTATATATACATTTCGTACGGAAATGTTAACATAACGGATTTTATACCAAGAATTTGTGCATAATATGTTCAAATATATATGTGCAAATGACTGAGTTTTTTTTACTTTTCCTTTAGTAAAAAGAGCATGTTCAATTAAAATATTAATAAAATTTATTACAATATTACTTACTTTAATTAATTCTTTTAATCTGTCTCGTATTTGTAAGCATCCAGTCTCGTCAACAACACCCAAGTCTCCAGTTCTGAACCAACCGTCTTTAATGAAGACTTCAGCGTTGGCCTCCGGATTATTCCTGTAACCCCGCATTACTTGTGGACCTCTTGCGAGAATTTCACCCGTCTGTAAACGATTTAGAAATTTAGGAAATTGAATATTTTCTCGAATATATCACGAAAACGAATCTAATATCCAAAATAAGATTTTAGTTAAGTTGCCATACTGTGTCAATAAATAAGTATCTAATGGGTAAAATTTTACTCTATTACATATTTTCAGCCCATTTCGAATGGCCAAGTTCCTAAGACTGTCCTATGAAGTATATGGCAAAACACACATCGAACACTCCCTTAAGTATTCATTAATAAAACTTCACCTTTTATACCTAGTGTCAAAACACTCCATTCTCCACTTTCCACCCGAATTAAAGATATTGCGTGTTGAATGGGGAACTCACAACCACAAATATCATCACGCAAATCGAAAGTACTTTAATGCACGCGATGGCCACGACTTACTATCTTACTTGCGTAAATAAAAGTAACTAGATCAAAGAAACTTAAGTTGACTTTAGAGGAAGAAAAAATTGTTCCGCCGCAATATTTTGGAGAAAATACGTAATTGTACATATTATTTATTTTAAGATATTAGTGACACTTAGGTATTATTAGGTACTACATTATTAATATTATAAAGTTATCGCAGGAACGACTGTGTCGCATTAAAAGTTATTATTGTTCCGTAAAACCCACTAACGCCACGTAAGATTTTTTAGCTACAGTTTGTGTCGTCCACATAGCATGGGAAGCAAGGAGAATTTAAGAAACTATTAATAAGATACTTTTTCCCATTAAGACACTTCCGTTACCCACGTTCCACCGAATTCTGGAGGCAATGCGTGTTGAGTTTATTAGTTACACTCACTTCATTGGGTCCAACAGGTTTCAAAGCCTCATTGACAATCATGAAGTCAGTGTTAGGAAGAGGAAATCCGACAGAATTGTAATCTTCTAGAGTTCTCGAAGCCATGGACAGAACTGGACTTGTTTCAGTCATACCATAGCCTTGACCAAAGCGAATTTTTCGCTGAAATTAAAATATTTTTAGTATGTTTTTATAAACATTTTTAAATTATACAGTATACATTAAAAATACATATATGGGCATGTAATGGGACAAAATTATTCAGTAATTACCGACATCGTCTTGTTACTTAAAATTTTGATAAAAAGTCGTTAAAACTTTGAACATATTCATATAAATAAAAAATATTATACGATTTAAAAATTTATCCAAAAGTAATGATAAGTTTTATGCTTCACATTGTATCCCGCAGACAGCAGAGTAGATAGAGAAAATCTTGTTTTAAGACACTCCGATCCCCACTTTCCGCCGAGTTCTGAAGGCATTGCGTGTTGAGTGGCGGAGCTCAACGTCTCGCTTTGCCTCGACACCAGGACGAAGGAATGAATATATTAAATAATTAATTTCCCCGAGTGTTTGCGGAGCTCAACGGCGCGTTTTTTTAATTAATTAAATAACAAATAAAAAGAGAAAAGCACCTGAACTTTACTGAGAAACTTTTCGGCATCAGATGAAGCTATAGCTGCTGCGCCATTGATCACGTGTTCCAGATATTGATAAACTTTCGGTGATGCCATCGGGTGATTTGTCATTAATAAAACTGTGACAAAGAATTGTATAAAATGAGACTTGAAATCTATAGTGCCGCGACAGGTTACAGGTTCGATTCACACTCGAAAAAATAAAATATTTCATATTTGCATTTCTTCGCTCTGGTGCGCTAAAGCGCGGCGGAGAGAGTTCCGCCACTCAACACGCCATGCCTCGAGAATTCTGCGGAAAGTGGGGAACGTAAGTGTCTTCATGTGAACGGAGTATCTTAACACTATGTTCCCAGGCTCCCTTTGCCTACCCTACCATGTAAGTACAGTACAGCGTGAAGCTAAAATAAAATATAAATATTGTTTATCGGCCTTGTCAAAACGAAATAACTAAGAAATCTGGGTTAAATGAGTGACATCAAAATGATAAACGTGAACTAATATAGCTCATAACCTTCACCGACCAATAGACTGAATTAAATAAACATATTTTTTCAACTTGGACCAGTAGTTCCTGAGATTAAAGCATTCCAAGCAAATTCTTTAGCTCCAGAGAAAGGGATTCTCCTCATTTTCGCTAAGGAACTCAACGCCGCGCTTTGCCTCGACACCAGGGCAAAGAAATGAAAATATAAATTTAAATAAATATTTCGTGTCCTCGACTCATTTGAGGAAGGATCGAACCCAGAACCAGTCGATTTTGCAGTCATACTTTTTGCCTCTGCGCCACGACTGGCCTCCTCTTTTTCGGCCCTTTTTTATTTATAACAACATATTGAAGGATTATTTTTTACTATCATGTATCATAATCATGGATGGTCAAGATGATCGAATTCGAAAATTTACAATGTGAAAATATATGGTAAAAACTACTTTGCCTTGAAATTACTACACATAAACCATATTTTATATTGTGTCCCTATAACTAATAAAAACTGAGACGCAAAAAGCCAATATCTATAAAAACATCACAAAAACAGTTAATAAGTAGATATCCATCTATTGTTAGATTATAAACCTACGCGTTACATTGTTTTTTATGTATAAAAAAAAAACATATTTGAATGTACGCTCGTTTGCCTTGCTTTTTACATTAAAAAAAATCAGATTCACACTGTATCCCGCACACAGCAGGATAGGCAGAGGGAACCTAGTGTTAAGACACTCCGTTCCCCACTTTCTGCCGAATTCTAGAGGCATTGCGTGTTTAGTGGCAGAACTCAACGCCGCGCTCAGCCTCGACACCAGAGAGAAGAAATAGAAATATTCATTTAAGTAAATATTTCATCTCCTCAAGTGGTGATCGAACCCACAACCAGTCGGTTTTACAGTCACACTTAGTACCGCTGCGCCACGACTGGCATTTTTACATAAAAAAAAAAAAAATCTATATTGGTAATAATATTATTATGCTTATTTTCTTTATCACATAATAAATGATATATGATTTCTAATTTTAAATTATTTTTAACATTTTACCTAATGGCGGTGCGACGAACAAAATATTTACTTTGTGCTTTTCTAAAGCTGTCAAGTAAGCTTCAGGTTGTAATTTGCTTAAGGTCACCAGTTTGATTCCCCGCGACATCTTATGGAACATTAATACGGCTGTACCGTATATGTGAAAGAATGGAAGAACTGCCATCACTGTGTCTTGGTGATTCTCTGAAACCAATCAATGAATATTTTCATATATGAATATTATCACTGTGTCTTGGTGATTCTCTGAAACCAATCAATGAATATTTTTAAGTATAATTTAAAAAATATCGAAATTTAAAACCGTGCCAATAAAAAAATCTAAGAGTCCTGCTATGTTCTAAATTTTTATACGTTTTCCAAAAAAGTATTGTTTTTTCTACGTTTGGAATAACAAAAAAATTTTGTAAATATCAATGGAATTGATCTAATTATATTTTATTAATTTAGTTAGAAAGTATCTTATTCTTAGCATAAATGTTTATTAATAATTATTACAATAACAGGCTGTGGGATGGATGGATGTAAGTTCGATGCCCACTTAAATAAAAGGTTATATAGATTTTTTTTATATTCCGGTCAGGTTACGCATATCGTGGCGTTAAGTTCCGTCACTCAATTTATAACCCAACAAGAATGGCATTCATTTACTTAATTTTTTCACGATATTTCAAAGTTATTTTCAAGATTAATTCTTAATTATGTATATTATAGCTTTCAAAATTATATTTTTAACGTATATTGCCTTAATTGCGAATATTGTTTATTATATTTCGGGATAATATAAAAAATATTTATAAAAACAATCTTAAGTAATGACCATAATTTATCGTTTGATTTGTGAGCTTTTTAAATTCTTTGTCTTATTTTGTCAAAAGTATCCTACTATAATTAACTTACGTACATACTACGTACATATGTATTTTTTTTTAATTTAGATGCTGTCTCAGTAACCTACCATAGTACAAACATTACAGTATATTATTATATGTTAATTTTTACTTCTGCACGATCTCCAATACTGCTTGACATGAGTAAGTTACGAGGGCTGCAGTTCGAGGGTTAAGAATATAGGAATTTTATATATAAACTTATATTAATAAAATTTTAAATTGAAATGTAAAAATTAAATCTAAACTAATTATATATTATTGTCCTCAATGTTGGAGAAACAATATTGAATCTAAACCTAACTAAATCTAACTTAATCCACGACTTAACTATTCCACGATGGAATAATAAGTGTGGGAAAAGAAGAAATTCCTTTCCCACCGGCGCCGTTCATCCGATCTGTCTCTTGTCAGCGTTTTGTGGCGCTCGGCCGCCTATCAGATTATAATATTAAATAAGTTTTCCGCCTGTGACACTGAGCGCTATATAACAAAGATTTATATAACAAAGATTACAAAAAAAATTACAAACAAATCTATACTTAATAAAATCAAATCGATCAAATCAATATATTTCTTATTCAATTACCTAAGCCGTAGCAACCACTATACATATAAATATCAGTAATTGCTCTTTAAAAACATTATACAAATCAACAGGCCTCCAAAACGGAAAACATCGATTACAGTATTATTTATTACTAGAGGGCGCGCGCAGCTTCGCCCGCTTATTAGGAGTGAATTCTAAAAAAACCACGAAACACGTGTTCAATCAAATATTTTTAACAGTCTGAATTTAAATTTTTATAAAAATCGGTGGCAATTTAAAGATTTTTCCATGTAAAGTTTCAACCCCTTATTTGAACCCTTAGGGGGTGAATTCTTTAAAACCATGAAACACGTGTTCAATTAAATATTTTTAAGAGTCTGAATTTCAAATTTTATAAAAATCGGTACAGATTAAATTTTTTTTCCATACAAACTTTCAACCCCTATTTCATCCCTTTAGGGTTAAAATTTTTCAAATTCTCTTCTTAGTGGATGTCCAGAATATGAAAATAAACATCCGCTCAAATTTCACGTTTCTACCATCAGCGGTTACGGCTCTGCGTGCGTCTTACCTCAGTCAGTCAGTACAAGTCCTTTTATATATATAGATAGATATAGATAGATAAAGTAAACCTACCTGAGGTCTCCTCATCAACTCTTATGGCTGGCTCATTAATCTGTAAACAATTAACTATGATGCTTTTGTGTGTCAATTCTACACCTTTCGGCAAACCAGTTGTACCACTGGAATATGGCAGGAAGCATATATCATCTCGTTCTCTTCTTACATCCTTTAGACATGATTTATCCACATTTGAATCTTCGATTAGTTCGTGAAATGCAATAGTTCCTTCAGGAATAGAATTACTGGTTGTTTTTACAGCTATAATAGGTATGTCTAATTTGGCAATATTCAAAGCTTCTTTCACAACATTAACTATTTCAGGTAACGTGACTATTATTTTTGCATCTGACATTAATAGCTGACGTTGCACTTCATCTGAAAACGTGTTTAATATGGGTCACTATCAAATCATCTCTTTATAGCCTTTAGGGTAAGTTTCTTATGTATTCTTTTTATTAATTTAAACAGTATAAGTAGTTATATCAAAAATTAAATATGGATATTTGATTTTATTTAAAAAAATAAAAGAAAGACATATATGACTA
This sequence comes from Heliconius erato x Heliconius himera, assembly GCA_013421005.1. NCBI lineage: Eukaryota > Metazoa > Arthropoda > Insecta > Lepidoptera > Nymphalidae > Heliconius > Heliconius erato x Heliconius himera. The sequence continues at coordinate 5,042 of JAATLQ010030673.1, read as the reverse complement.
ATTTTATAATCAGAAAAACTCACGTGCTGTATACACCGGATTTATAGTACTGATCACACCACCAGCTCCCAAAATACCCAAAGCAACTACAGGGAACTCTGGAATGTTTGGTAGCATTATAGTCACAGTGTCACCGTCTTTTATTTTTAGTTTCCTTCGAAGATTAGCAGCGAAGTTATTTGATAGATTGAATGCTTGCTCGTAAGTGTATTCTCTGCCAGTGTCAGCACAAACCTAAAATATTTTATTTTTAATTATTTTTTCACTAAACACAAACTATTCTAGATATATTGCTTCCTAGATGTTATTGTCTTCAAGAATTATCAAAATTTAATGAGTCCTCTTTTTGAACAATTTATGGACATTATGTATGACAAAAAGAAAACAAGATGTTAAAGAAATATATAATTTACTAACCGCCATTGTCTTTTTTGGCCATTTGTCCAAATTCTGCCAAATGAACTCGTTCAAATTACAATTAGGGATTTCTACACTTTGATATGGAGATTTAATTATTCCTTCCTGTGTCCATACACTTCTTATATGCTGCACGCTTGTTCTTGAGCCTTTTTGAAAAACACTCAGCGTTCTATTTGCAGTTTTCAGTAGTTTTGAAGCCATTGTTTATAGATCTACGAAAAAATATACATTATGTTAAATATGTTCCTTATAAAATATATTACTTATGAATTAGAGACCAGTCGTGGCGCAGCGGCCCGCTCGATCCCCGCTCGAGGAGATGAAATATTTATTTAAATTTATATTTCCATTTCTTCGCTCTGGTGTCGTGTTAAATTTATATTTCCATTTCTTCGCTCTGGTGTCGAGGTTAAGCGCGGCGTTGAGTTCTGCCCCTCAACACGCAATGCCTCCAGAATTCGGCAGAAAGTGGGGAACGGAGTGTCTTAACACTAAGTTCCCTCTGCCTACCCTGCTGTGTGCGGTATATAGCGTGAAGCTGATTTAATTTTAATTTTACTTATGAATTTAAAATATGAAGACTGTAGTGGCGCAGACAACATCTTCCGACTGTAAGCGTGATAGTTGTGGCTTCGATCTCAAAGAATGTACATAAACTAAATACAGTGCAACCTCGATTTAAGACATTGAAGGGAATCAACAAATATTCGTTAGGATGGTTTTCGATTTATTTTAAAAAGGTAAAAAAAAAATTACCTCAGATTTTTCGTTTATCAGCAATTGCAAACTTTTTCGGAAAATTCGTTAAATCGAGGAATTCGTTACATTAAGGTTATATATAGTGTATATGAATACGATCAATTCGGTTTAAGAGTTTAATTTTTTTTTAAAATTTTCCTAGCGGTCGTCGTCACGCAGAAAACCATCGTTATGGGTTCAATATTCGGGGGAATGAATTATATATTATTTATTAATATTTTCATTTTTTTGCTCTGATGCCAATGCAAAAGCTCGGCGTTGAGTTCCGCCACTCAATGCCTCGAAAAAAATGGCAAAAAGTGGAGAACTATGTGTCTTAACACTAGGTTCCATCTGCCTACCCTGCTATATGCGGGATACAGCGTGAAGCTTTTTTTATGATTTCTTATAATAATGAGGGTTCCTATTTTCCTTAAAAGGTACAGAATTCTATAAATAACGTTATGAACAATTAAAAAAATAAGTTTACATACCTATTTATATTACGTACCTATTTTGTTACGTAAGACAAATGTAATTATGTAAATTTATTTTTTTTATTGTTGATAACATTATTATAGGATACTTCCGGCTTCTTCATAACTATATGGTACTTCCGGTGGACCTTGAATTATGAAATTTGGCCTACGCGAATTTTAGATTTTGAAAAAAACCTCAAAAATATACATTTGTGGTTAAATCCTAAAATAATAGGCTTAGGGGCAAAAATTGATACAAAAGCAGCTATTTCAAGTAAGGTATCAGATGAAACGGCTCTGGCTAATCTAAGTTTGAATTTCAGAAAAAACTCGATACCTTCAATTTTTGTACAGAACCCTTGGTGGGTGCGCCCGACTCGCACTTGTCCGGTTTTTTATAATAATATTATCTACTATTAGGTACGCGACAGCAAACACATTCAAAATTCAAAACATATTATACGAATAGAAGCTAAATGCTTTTTTACGACTATTTAATATCATTTAATGCAGTGGTTCCCAACCAGTTGTCCGCGGACCACCAGTGGTCCGCAGAAGCCTAAAAATGGTCCGCGAACGATTTTAATTTTATGACTGAGGATGGTAAGACGAAGTTTCTATTTAATTATTACAGTTATTTTTTATTATACCTATATGCATAGTGGTCACTGCTACCAAGAATGATATAAAAGTGGTCCTTGATCAAGAAAAGGTTGGGAACCCCTGATTTAATGGAATGAGTATTTTTTTCATTTCAACCATTTAAATAACTCGTTTTAAATTATTTTTTACTATTGAAAAAAATAAAACCATTTTACTGCGATTGTTTATTAAACTGATACTATTATTATATTATCTATTATATACTATTAATTATTATTATGATTGTGCATTCGAATTTTTACTTTTAAAGCTTCATTCTTTATTTAATAAAGGGCTCATTTTCATTGATCGTTGATTCATTTGTTATATAGCATTCGGGGAGTCCCCAATGATGGGCTACGTAGACAAATGAAAATCTATATTCGGCGTGAGGGTATTCCCCGCACGTGGCTTCACTACTAATGAAATTCTTTGGTTGGTGCGTGTGCGAGTTACAGCATGTGGTCCCTATCTATCACATGCGTGCACGGAAATGTTCTCCGAATCCAAAAAATAATACGACCAATGAAAATAAGCCCTTATAAAACAAAGTAAGCAGAGAGAGCCTTTAATTTTAAAATGTATACGACGACTGAGCGGCAGTAAGCAACATCGCACTTTATATCACTACAGCAAGGAAATGAGGATAATCCATTCACCCAAGTGAGAATCAAACATACAACCCTTGCGTTTACAGTTAGACATAGCTCGTTATAATTTTACCTATAGTGTAATCTAAATTCAATAAATTAATAAATGCAAAATGATCTTCAGGGACACACGTCGCAGTAAATTAAATTATGCTTATCTTAATAAGCAGATAAAACATTAATATCAAAATTATACACTTAGTTGTGAATAATAGAGACAACGACTGCCCAGTAAAATCGTAAAGCAAAAACGAGAATAACTTGTTTTTATTTTTTGAGAGAAAATTATTTTTATTTCCTCAATCTAGCAAGACCAAGTATAGAGCGTCTTTACACTAGGTTCTCTGCATACCCTGCTAAGCGGGAAAAGGTACGAATCGATCTTTTTTGTAAATAATTGTAACTTCAATCTCCATTAAGGACTTCGATGAGATTTCCACAAAATTTAAAATGATGTTGTCTAGACTCTCTTGTCTGACTTTAGAGTAGAAGTTTAGTAAAGAGAAGTAAGTGTCTTAACACTTGGTATTAGTGTTAAGGCACTCTGTTTTATGGATTGCGAGATCAAATGCCAAAAAAATTAAATAAAATTTAAATATATACTTTTCGCCAAGTAGAGAAGGCATCCACAATCGTCAACGTCAGATATTTCTTACATACGCCACTCTGATCTAACATACATACATACGTGTATATATATATATCCCCCATTTTGAAAAAAAGTTGTATCATAATAGCTACCGTTATGTACAAGGTCTGGTTATCTTTTATTTCCACTATATCTGTGTTTATATACGGTTTTCTGATAACTTAGGCTTCGCTGTAGTATATTGTCATTTATTATAATATCAAATAATTTAGAATTGTTATTGTTTACAATATTTTTTTTATTATCAGTGCACAATTACCTTTATCTAATATTTTCTTTACATTTATCTTTCAGAACAGTAATACATCCATATCTATGTAATAAATTCAAAAGTTACTCTGTCTGTGATAAAAAATAATATAAAAATACTCGAGAATCTTGGGATGTATACGTAGCGTTTTTCGAAAAACTTTTGATTTTCTTGATTGAAATTATAATTTACTGTATATCTCTATAATGAGGCCAGTCGTGGCGCAGCGGCACAAAGAATGACTGTAAAACCGACGGATTGTGGGTTCGATCCCTACTCGAGGAGATGAAATATTTACTTACATGATGAAATATTTATATTTCCATTTCTTCGCTCTGGTGTCGAGGCAAAGCGCGGCGTTGAGTTCTGCCACTCAACACGCAATACCTCCAGAATTCGGTAGAAAGGAAAGAACGGAGTGTCTTAACACTAGGCTCCCTCTGCCTACCCTGTTGTGTGCAGGATACAGCGTGAAGCTGATTTATTTTATTTATCTAAATGTTATAATGCCACCACGATGGTGCATTTCTACGGAAAATAAAAAAAAAATGATTTGAGATGAGATGATTGAATTGAGGCCAGTCGTGGCGCAGGAGCACAAAGTGTGACTGTAAAATCGACTGGTTGTGGGTTCGATCCCCACTCGAGGAAATGCAAAAAACATTTACATTTATATTTTACTTTCTTCGCTCTGGTGTCGAGGCAAAACGCGGCGCTGAGTTCTTCCACTCAACACGCAATGCCTCCAGAACTCGGCAGAAAGTGGGGGACAGAGTGTCTTAACACTAGGTACCCTCTGCTTATCCTGCTATGTGCGAGATACAGCGTGAAGCTGATTTATTGATTTATTTTAAATTTAAAAAATCTTAGTACGTGTAGTGTTGATGGAGATGAATAAAAAGTCTACTCACGGTTTACACTGAGTATATTCAACACCAGTTTAGAGTAGGGGAGAGGGGGGTAGCTTTGAACAGGGGCACCTTTGAAAATATGTGTTAACAGAGCTATTTTAAAAAGAAATTTTGTTAGATTTTTTTTGAGTAGTGGCAGCACTAACCTGCACACGTGTCACTTGTCACCGCTGATATATGAGAGCCCGTGGTTGAGTTACGAGAAGTGTTTGATTTTGAGTAAAATTTTATACTTTTTTAAATAAACGCGTAAGGATCGCAGGGATCCAATTCATGGTATATGGTTTTATTTTTTCCTCTTTT
>JAATLQ010030671.1:0-24529 GCA_013421005.1 Heliconius erato x Heliconius himera | reverse complement strand
CTGACGCTGCCGCGTCAGCAATATTGCCGAATGCTTCAATATTATAATTACTTATTACTTTCAGTCTCCATCCCATTGTCTTAGAGAAAGGTTGCCTAAGATTTATAATTTCTATTTCAAGTGTTTATATACTATTTCTATAAAATACTATTTCTCTACTATTTCATTTTAATAAATAAAGTGTAATTAAAATAAACCTTTTTTTTTTAAAAAACACGAAACAAATTCGCGTTATAACAGCCCGCTTGAACTAAGCAAATATTTATTTAATATTATTTAGCTGTCATGTGTCCAGAGCTCGGCTTTTATAAGAAAAATAAATTTAAATGTCCCAATATAAATTGAATTCACAAAAAAAATCGTGTTTGTATATTTTTTGTTTATGTGACTTTTTACGAAAAGCGTGGAGTACCTTCTATTTTTGGATTCGGTTATAAATTAAAGTTTTAAGTTATTATTAGTTTTCACATCTATCGGTGCTCCAAGTAATACTACCACTTTTTAAAATTATCTACATATTTATTATATTATGTTTTGTTTTAGATTCGTAAGTTATTTTTATATTTGAATAATGAGGTCGTAGCGTTACAGAGGCAAAACGTCTTATTATAAACGTAATTGTTGTAGGTTTGATCCCCATTCAGGGGAATGAATTATTTACATGAATTCAGTCTGAGAGACTGACACACAATTTGTATTCTACAAAGGCGGCCGAAAAGCGGAAAACGGAGAGTCTTGACTCTAGATTCTCTCTGCCTACCGTGCGATAAGCGGAATAAAGTGCTAAGCTGAAAACACAAAAAAAACATAAAATAAGCTAAAGTATTTTTTATTTTCCTAAATGTTAAAAAAATATTGATGTCTATAGAATATATATAAATCAGCTTCACGCTGAATATATAAGAATATTCTGTAAAAAAATAGTGAATTAATTTTTCAATTTGCACTTCATACCAGATTTTAACACTTTTTTTATGAAGAAGCGTCAACGAGATGATCTTCGAGAGCACTGAATAGGTAAGTGAGATCATAAAACTTTTAGGTGAAATCTTTTGCATTGTCAATTAAAAAGAGTGCCAGAGTGGTTAGTTAGTTACTAAGTTGTTCCGTTTTACGTATAGAAAAACAAAAACCCAACACCCAACCCAACAGGAAAAAACAAGCTCACAATTTAAAAGAAAAATCAGCTTCACGCAGTGTTAAGACACTCCGTTCTACACTTTCCTGCGAATTCTGGAGGCATTGCGTGTTGAGTGGCGGAACTCAACACCGCGCTGCGGTTCAACGCCAGAGCGAAGAATTAAAATATAAATTTAAAGATATATTGAGAATTATTTATATATAGAATTTATCATAGTTATTTATTAATTACAAGTAAAATAAATTGCGCCTTAATTATAACTAATGCATAATTTATACTGTATATACTTCTTTTGTCAACTATATTAAAAAATATATATTCGTTTGTCAAGTAAAGTTAGTACCTACAGCGACCGGTACGATAAAAAAACTCACTTTTGTATCGAATGTTGAACACTTAAAATTAATAAAGTACTAAAGCCCCGGTTCCTCTGTGAGCGGAGCGGGCCCATTAAGGGCTACGTTGAACTCCCAAGAGTCAAATACATACTTGCATTTCCACCAATAAATAATAATGAATAGAATAGAAGTATTTTTTACATTTTTAAAATGTTATTTCACACTTAGGAAAGAAAAATATTTATTGAGAAAACGTATAAAAATTTTAACGCAGCGGGACTCCAACTTGCGCCTCCTGGAAACCGACCAAGCACTGTGATCACTAAACCATACGTTCTCTAATCTTTGAGAACGTATGGCTATGGAGGGAGCGTATGGAGCGAGTTCGAGTCCCGCTACGTTAAAATTTTTATACGTTTTATAAATAAGTATAATAGAAGTAGTTTTAGCCCTGTCGTAGCGCAGGGGCACAGAGTATGTCTGTAAAATGAAATATAGAGTAGAATAGAGTAAATGAAATATTTTTTTAAATTTATATGTTCATTTCTTCGCTCTGGTGTCGAGGCAAAGCACGGCTTTGAGTCCCGCCATTCAACAAGCAATACCTCCAGACTTAGGCGGAAAGTGGGAGACGGAAAGTCTTAAGACTCCGTTTCCTCTGTCTACCCTGCTGTGCGCGGGATACAGCATGAAGCATCATTTCATATTTTTCTTTTATCATTCATTTTCTGGACGTGACCGATCATCTAAGCATGTTCTTCTTCATTCTCACCGTGACATCCACACTAGTACCTGTCATTGTCTATCTCTTAATTGCGTATTCGGTCAGACATTTTTATGGTATAAAATGACTGGACTAATAATATGGTAAGGAGGTTGTCAATTCGACTGTATTTTTTTATGTTTGTTACCTCAAAAGTTTTGATTGGGTGAACCGATTTTGATTATTTTTTTTTATTTGAAAGCTAGTGCTTCCGTTATGGTCCATTTTTGACAATGGTATCTATGGGAAAATCATATGTCTTAAATTTGCATTAGGTATGTGAGTTGAAACAAGTTTTTTTTTTGTAAAAATAAAATCAGGCTATAATAGTTACAAGGAAAAGCCTTGTTAAAATGGGCGGCAGAAGTGAGATTCCTCATCGTTGTATTTATTTTTAACTATCTTGAAAAAAGAGAATGTTCTCATTTTCCACCTACTTCAAAAAAGAGGTTCTCAATTTACCCGAATATTTTTTTAGTATGTTCTTGTTAATATACCAAAATGTTAGTATGCACAATAATACCTAATTAAACCCATAAGAGAGTTTGAAGTTTCACATAGGACAACCACTATCTTGAGAAGCATCCTTTAAGGATAAAAAATAAACCTAAAATCGTTAAAAAAAAAGACAAAAAAACCGACTTCAAACAACGAACTAAAAAGTAAAAAATAATTTTACATACAGTAAAACATACTTTGATTTGGTTAAATAGAAATAATTTAAAAAAAAATTAAAAAATTATTAAAAAAAGTAGCTGTAAAGCTAATGCTACAACAACCTTGCTTCAATATCGAATTACTAAGCCTGTTTGTTTTTTATTTGGTAGCGATATTTTTTGAATTATTTCTGTTTAACCAAATCAAACTACGTTTTTTCTTTATGTAAAATTATTTTTTACTTTTTAGTTCGTTGTTTGAAGTCGTTTTTTTTGTCTTTTTTTTTTCGTTGTTTGAAGTCGGTTTTTTTTGTTGAAAATTAATTTACAATTTAAGAAAAATATAAATATAATGAAATAGAAATGAAAAGTAATATTTGTTCTATAATTTATATTATATACGATTAATTATGTAACGAGTAATTATTGTTTTTTTTTAATATAATTTCTATATTTTAATAATATTGTATGACGCTTACATTCATTGTACAAAAGTACCTATATCATTTTAATATAGAGTTTTTTTTATGGAAAAAGACAATGCAAACGAGAGTACGGGTCACCTGATGGTAAGTGATCACCGCCGCCCACGACCCCGTGCAACACCAGAGGAGCTACAGGTGAGTCGCCGACCTTTAAGTAAATATGTAAATATGTAACACGATATTTTACATGGGCATGTGTTGGGCGTAGGAATAGAAGGCCGCGTTGGTCCGTGCCCACCCCAAAAATTTTACTAACAAAAATTTGCCCTGAAAAATTATAACAAAACTTTTATACGAACTTATTATCTGTTGTTGAATTATTTTTTACTTTTTAGTTCGTTCTTTGAAGTCGGTTTTTTTTTGTTAAAAATTAATTTAAAATTTAAGAAAAATATAAATATAATTAAATAGAAATGAAAAGTATGTCCAAAAAAAGAATGAAAAGTTGAAGTCCAGGTCCTCCAAAAAATATCTCTTGTATGCGCCCATGATGTGTTGATTCCATGTTATTTGTGGGCATAATTATGTTGAGCCGTGTGTAAATAAAGAGAAAAAACAGGACTTAAATTTGAGCCGACAGTAATGTGGATAAGTGAAGCTAAGCTCAGCCTTTCAATTGATAGCTAAAGCCTGATATAACTGAAATAAAATGGAATTACTAATGTAGTGTAAATTGAATTTATCTTAAATATTGTATTGTAATATCTTTGTTGTCCATCTGTTCGTCTGTAAAGACTATTAATCTTGAGACAGCAGAGAAGTAACAAGCTGAAATTATCATGAAATATGCAGGAACATTGGAGTACAGAAAAAATTAAGCTTGTATGCTTTATTTTGTGTAATATTAACGCCGCGTAATCAAAAGCCATAGGGTACTTCCCGTGGACTTACAGTTAAGAATTTTTTCACGACGTGAGAAGTTACAATAGAAATAAAGGGAAATATCCGAGAAATGGATATTTATGTTGATATTATAGATAAAAAGTATTACAAATTTGTATTTGTATTTCATTTCATTCGAAATGATTGCATATGCTCGCAAAATTAAGTTTGCCAATTTTTTTATTATTTGTACTTCCTTTGATTTACAAATCTGAAATTGATACTGAAGCTTCTGTGCGCAAGTACGACTCATACTTTGCCATTTTTAGAGTTACGTACCCCAAAAGGAAAATCCGAAAACCTTATATTATCATATTACTGTACGTCTGTCCATCTGTCAAGATATATCTCGAGATCGTGTGGAGGTATCAAGCTGAAATTGATGTCAAATATTCTAGACCGTGGTCCCTTTGAGCACAGAATCCATCAACCTTCCAAATCAACGCAATAAAAACTCGCAATCAGAAATTCAGCGCGTAATCAAAACTTATATGGCAAGTTGTGAGAACTTGGAGCACAAACAGATAAAGAAAAATAAATCCAAAAAGTGAAAATTTATAGAAATTTCGTAGAAAAAAACCCATTAGCTAGTATTTGTAGTCAATTTCATACAAAATGAATGCACACGTCCGCAAATTTAAGTTTGTCAACTTTATGTACTTCACGTTAGCATACAATCTTGAAATTGGTATAGAGTCCTCGGTGTGCGAGTCCGTCTCGCTTTTGACTGGTTTTATTTGGTTATTTATTTATTTGTTGAGATAAAAGTGCGTACCAGGATTAGCTTAACGATAGATATATAAAGAAATATAAGCAAATTACAGTTCATGAGTATTTGACTTTTTCTTTTGTCAATTACCTATTGGCAGGGTGCGTAGTACTAGGTGACAGTATTATAAACGCTCGCAGCGCCATGGTGGCCAAAAGTAGAAAAAATGTAGGCTTTGTCACTTATTAATGTCAAAGCAATCTGTTCGACGTATCGTTTTACTGAGTTATTAAAAATGAGTCACAGCAGTTGCAGTTATTCTACAATGCAACAAATACATTTACATGTAATAGATATATTTATAGCGAAGTATGTGATGCAGAAATACAAACAGAAATAGACAACACAACTATTTATATAAAAAAATACAATAAAATGAAGAACAAAATATGTAATACCCCTAAAAAAACATATACAGATGTGTCGACTTCAACAAAAAATATATATTTTACTGGGTTTTCATCTATCTGTAATGATGAGCAACTTATAAATCTTGCAGGTGTAACATTCAACAATTTCTAATTATTATAGAAAACATTAGCAACCAATCACAAATACAGTATTAATAGTTTTTTTTTTATTTTAATTACTTTTTTTTCTTAAATCACATTTCGTTTCATTCACGTTTTTATATTATAATAATCATTTATTTAGAAAATTAATTATTATAATAATATCAAAACTAGGTAACTACTATACTAACTACCATTAAATTTGCTTTGTTTCCTTGTTTTTCAGTAAAACTACAACTAAAAAAGTAGTAAACAAATTCTGATATAACCAAAATAAAACACAATTTTGAATAGAGATTACTTACCTCTCTCAAATTGAATAACCAGAAAAGATTTATCGACACTTTTTCCACCCAAATCACAGTAATTAAGTAATATAAATGAATTTGAAAGTATTTTACGAATATTTTCAAACAATCCCGCCATCATATGTCAAAGCGTCAGAGCCCACAAATTTGCGTACGCTGGGTGGCGCTGTAGTCGTGCGCGGTTTTTTGTAAATTTTATGATTGTTTAATAATAAAAATATGCTTAAGTTGATCATTACATGTGTTCTGAAAATTTTTGCGAAATGTTGTAATAATAACTTTCATGCCTTATAGCACCGATCAATGTAATAAGTAACACGGGACAAATTTGTCCCGGCGGCGGTCCAAGGAGGGTCTCAATCTTCGGCACTTCTAGTGTTATTTTAAATGATGGTAAGTTTTATAACATTAATTGTCTTTATTATATTAAAACATAATTATAGTATATATTTTAGATTTTATTATATAGTGTTAAGACACTCCGTTCCCCGTCCGCCAAATTCTGGAGGCATTGCGTGTTAAGTGGCGGAGCTCAACGCCGGCGTTTTTATCTCGACACCAGAGCGAAGAAATGAAAATATAAATGTAAATAAATATTTCGGGATACAGCGTGAAGCTAATTTATTTTTATAAATATTTCATTTCCTCAAGTGGGGATCGAATCCACAACCAGTCGATTTTACAGTCACACTTTGTAACCCTGGGCCACGACTGGCCTCAATCTATTATTTTACTTAAATTAAACATGTTTCCCCTGTAATTTATCGAATCGGCGAGGTTCGATTGTTCATGACGTATTGTACATATTTCTAATATTAACGAAAGCCGATTATAAAAGTGGTTCTTTCATATTATATTTCTATCGAAACTGCCGATTTCGATATTTTACGTAGAATTACAAATTATCTATTGTTAGTTCCATTTTCGATTATTTGGTATAAATTTTATTAATTTTTTGTAAAGATTCAATACAACTGCACAAATACTTAACATATTCTATCTCATATCTCTATTATAGTCAAAAATACCAAAAGTGTTGACGAGTCCGTTATTTATTAATAAGAAATGGCTGATATTTGACTCATTTTCATAACCATGTACTTATATATGTTGACTTTAACAATTTTAGTTTTAAAATAACTATTATTAAATATATTTTTTTGTTATTTCCCTTATCGTTATTTATTTAACTTTATTATTAGGTTAAATAATTTAGTTCTGTTATTAAGTTATGAAGTTTTGAGAACGCCAGTTGAGAATTAACTTCGCCAATGTCACATTGTGTGAAACTACAAAGGAGATTGATCATCGTTACAAAAAAATGCTTGATCAAGCAATTTACGAAATATATAATCGTTCGTAGTTTCCTGAAATTATGAAAAGCGCCAATTTCGGTTTTTTAAACCAAGACTTACGTAGTATATTATTCTAACACGAATTTCTTTAAAATTATGCACAATTACTGATTTTTGCGCGACAAATAAAAAAAAAGCGCAGCGGCACGAAGTGTGACTGTAAAACCGACTGGTTGTTGGTTCGATCCCCACTCGAGAAGATTAAATATTTACTTAAATTTATATTTCCATTTCGTCGCTCTGGTGTTGAGGCTAAGCGCGGCGTTGGGTTCTGCCACTCAACACGCAAAGCCTCAAGAATTCGGCAGAAAGTGGGGAACGAAGTGTCATAACATTAGGTTGCCTCTCTGTCTCTGCCTACCTTGCTGTGTGCGGGATACAGCGTAAAGCTAATTTAATAATTGTATTATTATTAATTTTTTTAATAAAAAAAAATAATAATAATACAATTAAACTTTAAATTGCTGTACCGAAAAGTAGCATTTTTCTCTTCCAATACTTTATCTAGGACCGAGCACCATCGATGTATTTGGCTTATATTTGTCAAAGATAAACACAGTTTTAATAGTTTTATACACACATAAAAAATCTATAATCCCTTATAAAATTTTGCATGGCTCCTTACGAAGATTTAATAAATTAAAAAGTTTTAGAAAAATAAAAAAAAAGGTAAATAAAATCTTGGACTGAGATCGGAGTGTCTTAATTCTTAACACTATGTTCCCACTGCCCTCAACAGACTGCACAGCAGAAGGCATGAATCAGGTTTTTTTTAACTTAACTTAGTTTCACGTTGTATCCCCAGCGGGATAGTCAGAGAGAACGGAGCGCCAAGCGTTACGGTCTCTACATACCTCTTTCGCCTCTCGTCATACATGTCCTCCGGGGGTTCCTATTTTTTTTTTATATTTAAAATAATAAAATGTAATATTAAAAAAAAAATGAAAATAAACACGTGACGTAATGACACGCGAATTATTTCGCGCGAACACACACACAGATACTCCATCCAACATCCGCGTGTAAAGACTAGAACCGCGAGTGTGTGTGTTGCATGCGATCGGATGAATGCAGTCACGCATAGACGGCGCATTTGTTACTGTGTAAAGTATGCTGTTAAATTGTAAATACAACGCCTAATGGTTTTGGTTTCTATTTGATTTTGCATTGAATGTGAAATCTAATGTTGTATTGCGTTATCTAGGATTTTATTTTAAAAATAGTTTGAGAAAAAAAATATTTAAGAAATTTTGAGCATTTCGTAATAATGGAAATATAGAAAATATTATTTGTTGTAATACAAAAAAGAGAAATAAAATATTTAAGAGATGTTGTTTACAATTATTTTTTTAAATTTATATCAGCAACAAATACGCTAAAATTATTATCTTTTTTTATTTTCCCATAACATAATTTGTATCAGGCGCCCATTTATTGTGTCTCGATCGATAATAAGGAATCAATTAGTGTTACTCAAAGATGATAGCTGGAGATTTTCTCTATTTTTAGCTAGTACAAATTTAAAGCAATATGTACGAGAACATATTTTTATATGTATTTTAGAACTTACAATGTATTTAACTAGCTTGTAATTAGTCTAAAATGTCATATATTTTTTTATCTTTAATGCAAATATTTCACTCCCTTAAGGTGGCGATTACCCGTAGCGTACGTAATGTAGAACATATTCTCTGAGTATAGTTTAGTATAGTTAAAATTATAAGAAATTGATCTTATCATAAAGGTACACCTACGAATGTAATACCTACCGATTAAGTCGCTTTAGAATTTTATATCTTTATAACGAAATTTAAATTAATGAAATAATAAATGCTGTTATTAAAAGTGTATACATATGTATAAATTAATTATACCACATCCGATGTTTCTTATATGAAGTGAATGCATACTTGCAACGTGCACAGCAATAAATGCAGCGCGCGGGGCGTGCGGGGCGCGCGGGTGGCGGCGGGGCGGGGCAGTGCAGCCGGCGGCCGGCGGCGGGGCATCAGTCGCATCGTGACCGCGCGTTGCGCTGCGTGTGCGTCGCTGCGTCTGTCCTGCGCCGCCATGGTCTCCGTGGGCTCGTGGAGGCGCCGCACGCCCGACGACTGCGAGGAGCGCTCCGACCCCGGCGCCTCCAGCTCGGCCGTGCCGCGCGCGCCGCCCAACTGTGCACGCTGTCGCAACCACCGCCTCAAGGTAGAGCTCAAGGGCCACAAGCGCTACTGCAAGTACCGGTACTGCACCTGCGAGAAGTGCCGCCTCACTGCTGACAGGCAACGGGTCATGGCGTTACAGACGGCTCTGAGACGGGCCCAGGCGCAGGACGAGGCCCGCGCTCGCGCTATCGAGTCCGGCTCCCAGCCCCCTGGACTGGAGCTGGACCGCCCCGACCCGCCGCTGGTGAAGGCACCCCGGAGCCCCGTGATCCCGCCGGCACCCTCGCGCTCGCTGGGCTCGCCCAGCTGCGACTCCGTCCCGGGCTCGCCGGGGGTGTCGCCGTACGCGCCTCCGCCGCCGTCGGCGCCCCCGCAGCCGGCCATGCCGCCCCTGCTGCCGCCGCAACAGCCCGGTTAGTGCAATCTTTACGATGATAAGATAAATGTCGATATCGAACAGTGATATGAGTTAAATTGTCGAAGCGTGTCAGTGATCTTTGTTTACAATGTCGTCGTGTTCGTAAGATATATTCGTGTAAAGTTTATCGTCTCTTCACATAACTATTATGTGACAAATGAAATTGAGGTAGGCCTAATTTTGATAATAAAATAATATAAAACACATTTCGTTATCAAAATGATAAAGGAATATAATAAGAACGATAGTCGGTTACGAATTATCTCTCGTTAAATGACATTGAAATAAATAATGCACGTAGATAATTTATGAGGCAATATTTACTTACTCTATGCTGAAATCCAAATACATAATAAAGCTTACAGATTATATAAAATCGAAATAAATATAATAAAATATTATATTTAAAGAACGTTATATATGCTGGTAGATTTTACTTTTTTTTTATTCACCAAGTAGCAGTCACCATAACAATATTTTGTTATTTATATTTATAGGCAGAATAAATAGAGCATTAGCCACCGCCATTAAAATGTAAATAGAAATACATATATTTTGGACTAACTAAAACAAATTAAATAATCGACATATAACAAAATAAACATTAAAAAAATTGCCTATTAGAGAAAAAAAAATACTTTTTTTACTGTAATCTAAATTCAATTATCTTAACAGATAAAAAATAAGAAAAAAATATAATAATAAATATAATGATGGAATAAAATACAAAAGAAAATAAAAATAAATCATATCAACTAGGTTTTTCTAAAAGTGTTTATTTAAAAATGTAGTTAACCTAGTGTCAAAGTAAATCAATTTTTAGTCGCCTTGCCTTAAATATAGACGTTTGATTGATGGGTACGACGCGACAAAATTACATATGAAAATGTATTTTGCTATCAATTTTTTAGCATTAGATATAGATATATTGAAACTATTTATAAATCTGCGTTACTATTTTTGTTATTGTTAGATGAAATTGACTAAATTTAAGTATATTTATTTGGATGAAAGTTTATTATTTATTTGTACACAAGTTATAAATGAATAGTGGAGAAAACATAGCAGTAAGCATATAAAAAGAATTATATTTTTTAATAAGTATCGAACTTATATTAAAATTTTGATATTTAAAAACATATAAATGTTATTTACTGTAAAAAATTTCAAGACGCAAAACGGTTTCTTATCTCTGATAATGTATAAAAATATTATTTTGCCGCATAAATTAGATGAAGATTTTTGGCGGGAAATAAAAAATGTAATGTCATTATTAAAAAATATTTTTATTTTAAAGATTGGCTTATACCATCACAAGCTAAGCATTTGTATTAAATATATTAATTGACAGACTTTTCGAATTGATAGGCCTGATTGATGATCACGATCCGTCGGTCTGCATTATTGCGTTTTCTTGATAACAAATTTATGAAAAAATATAAAAAAACGCAATTTATGAGCTCTACAAGGTTAATATATTATATAATTGAATAATAATAATAATATAAATGACATATTATTATACATTTTAAAATATTTAAAATGTTACTGGCAGGGTAAGAAACTTATTTCATGTATGTACGTACATCATAATATTAAAACGATATACCAGTTTTTATTATATTGATATTAATTATTAATTTGAAAGATAACTACATTTTGACCTTTAATTATTGCTTTGATAAATTCTTTATCTTCTCGTATTAAATTTATGTGACACATTTTGTGTGAACCTTTCAAGTATAAAAATCTTTAGTAACATAATTAGGTTTTGATAATCAATAGATATTATTATTTTTTTAAATATTATGTAGGTAATATCTTGTTTTCTAAATATATCATTACGTTATACTACACATAAATTCTAAAATATTTTTTATATAATTTTTATATTGTGTAAAAATGTTTTTGGTATTTAGCATAAGTTTCAATATTCGAATCTTAACCAGTTCTGACTTACCTTAATTAATTAATAAATTAAAATGTCCGCTACAAAAATTAGACTTCCTATAATTTTATCACATTTTTTTATAAATAGTAACAAATCATTTAATTCTAAGCCATGAAATTAAATTTTATTTAATTTTGTTAATCGACAATATCATCTTAGTGCAAGTCTCGTCTTAAAAAGTACTAAAACTAAACGTAAGAAAAATCATTTATACAGTACAGTACCGTACATAAACTTACATATTGCAGCCAGTTTTATCCTATTTAATTAAAATATTTGATTGTAGTGATATCTCAATGTTTGTTTGTATGCGGTGTAGTATTTTTCTATTTGCTACTAGAATAATCTTGCCGTTTTTAAGGTTCCATACCTCAAAAGGTAAAAACATAAGCCTTAAATAATAGGATCACTTTGTTGTCCGTTTGTCAAGAACATTTATCTCGAGATCGCTTGAATGTATAAATCTAAAATGTCAAATATTCAAGCCTACAGAGCACGGAAAAAAAGTCAAGCGTCTAAAGTCGTTCGTTTTTGCTGCATCTTGTATGAAATTCGCCATTCAAAACCCATACGGTACTTCCCGTATACCTACCATTATAAAATTTGGCAAGAATTGAGAACTTGCATTACAAATTAATTTTTCCTTATAGAAAAAATAAATAATATAAATATTTCATAGAAAAAATTATTACAAAATTATAATCCTGAAATTAAATTTTATAAATTTTTATAAATTGCACTTAACGTACAATTAAAATTTCTACGCAGTATCTGCAGTATGCAATCCCAAATCACATTTAACACTTTTTATAAAATAAATTAAATTAAAGCAGCTTCACGCTGTATCCCGCACTCAGTAGGGTAGACAGAGGGAACCTAGTGTTAAAACACTCCGCTGAGTTCTGGAGGTATTGCATGTTATTTGGCGTAATCCATTGCCGCGTTTTGCCTTGACACCAAAGCGAAAAAATGAAAATATAAATGTAAATAAATATTTCATTTCCTCGAGTGGGGATCGAACTCACAACCCGTCGATTTTACAATCCTCCTCCAGATTTTACAGTGGCCTCTAAAAAAATAAGAATATAAAATAAAAAAAAGCCAATGGACTTATTGCACTTGCTTCATACCTAGATTACCTACAAATTAATTGTTGCTAAGCGACACGATACCGCGAAACTTTGTATAGATACGTAAATATTAATCGTTTTGATAAGCGTGTCAAGAAGGTGAACTGATAAGACTTGCATTTAGCGTTTATTTATTATTTTATATATATACGATTTACAATGTAGGAATTATTTGGGAAACTTGATGTTTAAAAAATACAAGAATATCTTATATTTTTTTTAATACTTTTACATTTCCCATCAAACAATGCGTTTATTTATTTACCAATATATGTAGTTGTTCTTTTACTAATATTATGTTCAAAGATAGAACGAACAGTGAATTCATGGATAACAATTTAAAGTAAAACGTTAGTGTAACGTAAATCTATCTCTAAAAGAACAAAATGCACTCTGTATTCCGCACACGGCAGCGGGGTAGGCAGAGTGAACCTAGTGTTAACACACTATTCCCCACTTCCCGCCAAATTCTGGAGGTATTGCGTGAACTCAATCCAAGTGGCGAAACTCAATGCTACGCTTTGGCCCGACACCAGAGAAGAAATGGAAATATAAATTTTAATAAATATTTCATCTCCTCCAATGGTGATCGAACCCACAACCGGTTATTTTTACAGACCCACTTTGTGCCCCTGCGCTACGACTGGCCTAAAAGAACAAAACAATACTAAATTATTAAATCACTTATTCAATGATACTATAGAATCCAGTACCGAGAGAAATCTTACCCGACACGAAAAATCTTTGTCATTTTAAATTTTGAATAACATGACTCAATCCGTTGTTTAAAAATAACAATGAAGTCCTTATATCGTAAAAATAAATATTTTCAAGAGTTAATACTCTTGAACTCCGAACTAATCCTCTTATAACATTTATACGTGGGCTAACGCTGTTTCTGGACTCACTTAAAATTAAATAAAATCAAATAATAATATATAAACATATGGATTCAAGTACCCTAAATTAGTACGGTTTTTATAAATTTCCCATTGGCATACTTGACTTCCTTCTTCACTTCCTGCTGTCTTGCTCCCTCCTTGAGACCGTTATTGCCATTTAGGGGTGGGTCCTTTTTGTGAATTGGAAGGGGAAATAAAATACTAAGCCTATAGCGTCACGTAAATAATATGGGGTCGACTCTTATCCCCAAATATTCTATTGTTAACCGTGGTTTCAAATTTTATTGTGGTTATTGTGGTTTTACTTCTATATATTTTTTTTTCTTTATTAGTACTCTACTTTTTTTTACTAGAAACGTACACTGTATACGAAAATTGTCATTGTAAAATATTATCTTTTATACATTATATTGTTAGTAAAATAAGTGAAATGTATGTAGAGAAATGTAAATATGAGAAATGCATTTAATATATATTGATATTAGTTAACGGAGTATATTTGATTGATCTGTCTATACAGTTACTTAAACAAAAATATTTAATATATTATTTTAATACAATGCGAGAATCGGAAAGTTAAAAGCATTTTTAACAAAACTAACCAAAATAAAGATGAATGAAATATAAGGCAAAGTTTATTTTTTCTTTAATATCTAAGTCCCTTATAATTTAATTAGAATATGTAGAATTATGGAAACATTGAAAGTTTCTTGAATCAAAAGAAATCTTCTGGGCAATACTGTATTTCCCTAAAATTAATATCGAAGCACCATTTGGTACTATAATAAAAGAAAATCATACCTTTCGGGAAATTAAGTAAATGAATAAATGGCTTAAGTATATGGTGTTTGCTCCGCCACTAAGTGTACACACAAATTACAATAACAATCACAGAATAAAATATTTCTTTACAAAAATAATATAATATTTAAAACAATATAGATATGTGCGGCGTTGAGTTCTGCCACTCAACACGCAATGCCTCCAAAATCCGGCAGAAAGTGGGGAACGGAGTATCTTAACACTAGGTTTTCCCTCTGCCTACCCTGCTGTGTGCGGGATACAGCGTGAAGCTGTTTTAATTTATATAGATATGTAGAAGCCTACTTTTTCATTTCTAGTCTTGAAAATATTTTATATTTCTCTTTTTTTATATATTTATCAAAGCATATTTTCTGTTAACAATAAATGTTACTGTACAATATAATAACGAATTATTAAATTTGGAGAAAAAAGGGGAGTGGAGAGACATGTCTAGAGAGATGTATAAACTACAATTTTATTCAACTTCTTTATATTAATAAAGTTGAGTTCCGCATGTGCTTTTGCGCGAGAAATCATGATCATCTCTTTTTTCTACTTATTTTAGTATAATATTGCGTAGATATTATTTATGCAACTCACGTAAATAATCTTCTAGATTTAATCACAAATTCAATTTTATATAAAAATAACATTAAATTAAATCGGCTTCACACTGTATCTCGCACGCAGCAGGGTAGGCAGAGGGAACCTAGTGTTAAGAAATCCCGTTTCCCACTTTCCATCGAATTCTAAAGGCATTGCGTGTTGAGTGGCGGAGCTCAACGTCGCGCTTTGCTTCGAAACCAGAGCGGAGAAATGGAAATATAAATTTAAATAAATATAACATGTCAATTGATAAGCTTTAGATAGTGGAAGACCACTTTGCTTTCAATTTATAAATCCTACTACCGAAATTATATCAGCGCCGGTCTTACTTAACGTGTCCCGACGAGACACACGCTTCGGCCCCGCTTCTTGATAGATTTTATTTGTATATAATTTTTTGTTATAACTATCAACTTTGAATTGTCAATTAAACGTGTAAGAAAATAAAGATAAATTTTTTTTTTTTACGTTTTTAAAGTGTTATTCCACACGAGAGAATGAAAAAGATACAATTAGAACCTAGAATTAGGACGCTCGGTTCCCTACTTTCCGCCGAATACTTCAGGCATTGTTAAGTGGTGGAAATCAACGCCGCGCTTTGCAAAACGTGACTAATAATTAATATTGTATAATTTAAAAATATATTAATAATTAAAACTATTTATTATTAACTCTATTTTGAAGGATATTGAATTTGATTGTAATAATTTATATTACTGCTAAATACTGCCTGATTACCGTTTTTTTAATATAACTTGAATAATGTAATAATATATTTATTAAATAAAAAAAAATGCTTAAGCTAAGAGATATAAAGCAAAAACATAATGAACTCCATTGAATACACGAAAAAAGAAATTCTATTAACAACTCTTTCTAACAAAAGGCTGAATAAAATATATGCATATATATTATTATCACTGATAGTATGATAACATAAAAGTACGCTAATATACCGCGTTTCATCGTTCGCCCATACATTAACGTTGTGCCGATTGTATCTCCGTAACCACTGGCTATTACATCTTTTTAAACTGTAAGTAAATTCTATATTATTTACCTTTTGTAGGTATTGTTTGAGTTAATTATTTATATAGATAGATATTAAAATATGTATAATTTCGTTTTTTTATCGCTATTTGTAAGGAAGATTTTTACATAAAAAAACAAATAAATATAGGCACTTAAATTAAAAATAATTATACGTTTAAGTAAAAGTGGAAATATATTTTCTTTATTTTATACGACATCGTTACAGGGTCAAAGTTGAGATTTCATTTGCTTGATCAGGTTCTTTCTTTTGGCGTTCTGCGTTATTTGCGTTCTGATGGCGAGAAACTGCAATAATCCACTTGCTTTATTACATATTAACCAATCACAAGCTGTAAAATACTTACATAATTTTTTAGCTTCACGCTGTATACCGTACTTAGCAGGGTAAGCAGAGGGATCCTGGGAACCTAGTGTTATTCCCATTGAGACACTTTCGTTCCTCACTTTTCACCGAATACTGGAGGCATTGTGTGGTGGAGCTCAACGCCGTACGTTACCAGAGCGAAGAAATGAAAATATTAAATATTTCATTTCTTCGAGTGGGAATCAATCTCACAACCTGTGTTAACACTCGCACGCTTGTGCCCCTGCACCACGACTGGCCTTATTAAGAAAATAAATAATCTAAACTGGACAGCATAAATCAAACAAATATATTTAGTTACACTCACACTACGCACTTATCAAATGTTCACTGGTGGTATGTTTATATACATACATAAGCGCCACAAACATAACCCTCCTTTTGGGCTTCGCTGCAGTCTAAAGAAATTCCTTTCTTCGGTTTCTGCCCAAATCCGATACATTGCGATACAGCGAAAAAGTTCAAGTCAATTCCAGCTGATTGCTTGCCAGAAAGGGAAAATGAGAATAACTCACTTCTTCGGAGGGGAAAAGAACCCTCAACCAACTATATATATAAACCAACTGTATATTAAACCAACTGTATATTTTAACCAAGTAGGTATATATTTCACTATTTTCACTATCCTATTAGCTACTGGTCTTTCTCCTCTTCCTCCAGGAACATCTTGGTGGGTTTTCAGGAGGCGCGGGTTTGAGTCCCGCTACGTTAACAAAGAAAAACACCAAAGAAATTTAAATTGATAGTTAAAATCATTTATATAATATATGTACATTTGATAAAACGTATGTCTTTTACATATTAAGAATATTTAAACTTCAAACAGTTAGTTTTTAATTAACGAAACCTATAACTCAAAGGTTTTTGGCTTCGGCTTTGTATAGAAAGATTCTATATAGGTGGAATTTGTTTGAAGTTTAAGTAGCGACATAAACCGGATGAAACGGTATAAGTTTTTGATAGGAAAGTGATGCGAAGGTAAATAAAATGCTGCTCCTCATCCTGGTTCTCTGAAACTCTGAATAGTGTTTTGTAGAGCTCCAGTATTAGTACTAGCATGGTTGGCTGTGACGAGAAAGAAATATGGCGAATTTCCTATATTTTCTTTAATTTTATTTTTAAAAATATTGGTTTAGACCGTCTTGGCGAAGTACACAAGCGTGTGACTCTAACGACTGTTGTGGATTCGATAGCCACTCGTAGGAATTCATTATTATATATCAATATTTTCATTTCTTCAGTCTGATACCAATGCAAACAGCGCGGCGTTGAGTTCCGCCACTCAACACGCAACGCCTCTAAAATTCGGCGAAAAGTGGGGAACAGTGTATCTTAATTTTAGGTTTCTTTTGCCTACCCTGCTATATGCGCGATACAGCGTTAAACTGGAAAAAAAAGAAAAAAAAATACAATAAACACTGAGCTACCACAGATTATGTTCACTACCTGTATAAATTATCTGTCAAGTATTGGCATAGATAATATATCTAGAACTCAATTTCCCCATACAAGCTGAAAGTAGAAATCAGAATAACTTAGGCATTAGACGACACTACTCCATCCACCTGCCCTACAATATGTGGGAGACGTAAGAGAGAAAAAAATAATAATATCAAGTTTATTACTTTGCAAATGACTATTCAATTTATATTCATTATTGTTTAAGAAACGCCATTTGTTCTCACGTGAAGTGTAATGCTGGTATTAATGTGAAAATTATGAAGATTCACGTCTTGAATTTCACGCACTGTAAGAATTTCTATTGATTTTAAATTAAATTCTTTAATAGCGTTTATTTAGTTTTATAAAATTTGGGAAACTCTTTTTATCTTTGGGTCCCGACGTTTCGACACTTCACAGTTGTCTTTGGTCACGGGTTCACGAAATAAAAATTATATATATAGGTATATCAGGTTTCCAAAACTGTAATAATATAATTTCTATTCCTATTAAATTATTACACTAACTGATATTGCAGTTATATTATCTGTATATTGATTCTAACATAATATAGAAAAATATAAAACTTAAAAAATACTTTTTTTATTCGATTGCCCAAAATACTATTTTTAAAGAGGCAAAAACAAAAACAGAAAATAAAAAAAAACATATTAACCCTAAAATTTAATTCGTATTCCAAATCTTACCATTTTAAAAATATACATAAAAAATATATATATATTCTCGTTTTAAACGTTTCTACAGTAATAATACAAGCTGCACTATAAGAAAATTGAAAAAGGCAGCCCTGACAGACTTTTGTTTTACGACTTTGCTACTTGTCATTAAACCTTCCTCATTCTACTGGGAGGGTTGACATTTTGAAGTTGTTGGAACGATATTATGCGGTACAATTTATATGTACAGTACATATATTATTAAAACTAAATATCATTTTGAATTGTTTTTAGTAAAATATAATTTTTCAGCTTCACGCTGTATCCCGCATACGGCAGGGTGAATTGCGTGTTGAGTGACGGAATTCAACGCTGCGCTTTGCCTTGTTGCCAGAGCCAATAAATGAAAATATTCATAAATAATAATTAATTCCCCCGAGTGGGGATTGAAGAACACGCTACGACTACTCAATTTTTATTAAAAAAACTGAAATATTTTATTTTACGTCTGCAATCTGTTTCGCTTCGTACATGTCTTTGTTTCGTTTACAGACAAAGAACATTGTATGTTGACAAGAAACTCGGAAACTGTTAAGAGTTTAAAATAATTACAGATAAAAATTTTGCGATGCCTAATAAATTACATTTGCAACATTAAAATAGGAATAGGTTGTGGGTTGGATTCCCACTCAGGGCAATTAAATATTATTATTTTCACATTTTTATTTCCTCGCTCTGGTAGAAAGTTGAGTTTCGCAACTCAAAACACAACTCGAAAATTCGGCGGAAAGTGGGTAACGGAGTGTCTTAACATTACTTTTCTTTTGCCAGTGTGAAAAAAAAAACACAAAAAATAACGTCATGATATATAATATATCACGATAGCTATTTATTTATATGAACATTAAAATATATATATATTTATAATAAAATAAAATTAACAAAACAAAATGATATATAGAAGTCAGCCCTGTTGCAGATCGTACGTTTTACGAGCGACCGTATTTCGGGCAGTAGCTTTAGCGGGCAAGGTCGCTGCTACATCAGCTTGCCACGCTGAATTCCTACTTTGAGTTTTAAATCATGTTCTATGTGGATAGATGCTTCGATGTAATTAATATTGGATTTATATAAAAGAGGAATATTTACTTATTTAGAAATAATAAAAAATCTTTCCTAAGTGTGGATTAACACTTTAAAAAATGTTAAAAAAGAAGAATATATTTGAACTTGTTAAGTTATAAGGCAAAGTGTGTTATCAATTTTTAGGGTACCGTGTATTAAATGGCAAAACTAATCCGTTATAGAATCACTTTGTTTTTCGACTGCCAAGACCATTTGTCACGTATCATGCTGAAAGTAATAAATCTAGAATTAATTATTAAATTTTCAGCTCTATCTATTTTCTGATGAATGCGGGCAAAGAAAAAAATGATATTTCTATGTCAACGCAACCAACAGTTATGACCATTTGCATCTATTGTATTGAAATTATCCGCGAAATCAAAACACACAGGTTATATATATTTCCCGTGGACTTAGTAATGAAATGTTGCACGAAGTATTAACTTATATTACAAATAAAGGGAAAAAAATCTAATAAGTGAAATTGAATAGATATTTCACAGAAACCATTACAAACTTATATTTGTAGTTCATTTCATACAACGTGAGTGCATACGCCCGCTAAATTAAGCTTGTATTTTTTTATTAGGCTTCTAAACATTTTTTTGCTGCACCCCTTTTTACACATAGCAGGAGGTACCTAGGATTAAAACACTTTATATTACACTTTCTGCTTAATTTTCGACTTACTGCGTGGTGGGTGACGGAGCTCAACGTTGCACTTTGTTCACCAGATTGGAAAAATGAAATAAATCGTTCACCTGAGTGAGAATGAAGCCCGAAACCACTCCAGTATGACGTCATTCTAGTTGGCATTTTCTCGTCTAATTTTAATAATCTGTCGTAAGAACCGAATATTTCTTATTTGGCATCGCTTAAGGCAGCTCCGTTAATATTTGTGTTTTTTTATTTGTACATAAATTTTCTTACTATTGAGATTAGTTTTAAATATCGTAACATTATTCTCTACCGCATTACAACTGTGGAATGGACTACCTGCGGCAGTGTTTCCAGGTCGATACGAAATGGGTACCTTCATAAAGCGCGTCTATCTTCACTTTAAAGGCTGACAACGCACCTGTTGTAGCTCCTGACCTGTACGGGCCACTCATTCTCAGCTCATTTGCCATGTCTTTTTTACATAAAAAAAAATGTTCGTGAGTATTTCTAGTCAAATAAAAATTTTAAAGTCAACGTTGAAATGAAATACTGGACAGTCAATAAAGGACTTCAGTTCGGATTAAAAATTACCTTGTTGTATCGACTTAACTAATATAGATAAATACATCATAATCCTATCGATAACTAATCAAGCATTATAATTTCATAATTTTCTTTGTGAGTGTCATTAACATAATTTATATTGAAATTTGATTATTAATTTGTCTCGAAAATGTAGCTTTTATTGCCTCTTCGGACATTGTTAACATCGTTTGAAGAGTGCTTAACACATATTCAATATGTTCGTGTGGCTCTTGTGCCCTTATATTGTTTTTTTTTTAAATTATAATATAATTAATTTCATATAATTACAATATAATATATTCCATTGAGGCCAGTCGTGGCGCAGGGGCACAAAATGTGACTGTAAAACCGACTGGTTGTGGGTTCGATCCCCACTCGAGAAGTTGGAACTATTTACTTAAATTTATATTTTCATTTCTTCGCTCTGGTGTCAAGGCAAAGCGCGGCGTTGAGTTCTGCTACTCAACACGGATTGCCTCCAGAATCCGGCAGAAAGTGGGGAACGGATTGTCTTAACGCTAGGTTCCCTCTGCCTACCCTGATGTGTGCGGGATACAACGTGAAGCTGATATATAAAATATTATTGTGACCGTTCGATGTAAAATTTATAAACCTTGCAACTAATTGTATTACGGCAACTTATGTATTTGTTTCTTCTATATGATATACAAAACATTGTGGATACTTTGAAAAATAATTATATGTTACATAGTTCATAAATGACTATGATAATATTTTTTTCTTCAGCTTCAAGCTGTATCCCGCATGTAACAGGGTAGACAGAGAGAGCTTAATGTTAAGACACTCCGCGTCCCACTTTTCCCAAAATTATGAAGAAATGAATAATTACATACTCCATGTCCTCGAGTGGCAATCGAACGCACAACCTGTTGCGTTTACAGAAGTACGCTTGTGCCACTGCGCCACGACTGACACATAATAATTCTTATACATATATTTATACATTTTGACACCTTTCTAAAAGAATATGTGTTGGCGTATTATCATAGTGCCTATGAATACTGTACGAGGAATGTTGATATTTAAAATATAGACTTACTTCTGCCATATCAGGTAAAATAAGGCGTTAAGTTACGCCACATTTAACATGGAATGCGTTTAATGGTTCATTAAACATATTCTGTGTTGTACTCACCATTCCACACCCTTTGTGTTAGCCGCGAAATGTCTGAGATGCATAATAATACTATTTAAGTTAGCGTTTTTAATGTCTAAATTATTCCGTACATCGTATGTTAGACTCGCTTGTTGTGTTGGTAATAGTTTTAAAGATAAAAAAAAAACAATAATGACCGAACAACCAAAAATGGCAAATGTGTCCCGTTTTTATTTAAGGATTCCGTAGATCAAAAAGTTTCAATGGAATCTTTATAGGACATATTGTTATCCGTCTGTCAAGACCGCTTATGTGGACACCGGGTGGAGGTATCAAGCTGAAATTAATATCAAATATCAAATATCCCGCATGTAACAGGGTCTATGAAGTACAGAAAACATCAAATTTCTAAGTCAATGCAATTAAAAGATACAAGTATTTATTTATTGATTTTGCTGCGTTTTGTAAAATTCGCTGCGTTATCACAACCTATAAGGTTCTACTTCCGTGGATTACAAAGTTATTTTTTGGCACAAAATTTATATTTGTAGTTCATTTCATACAAAACAAGTGTAAATGCCTGCACACCTAAGTTTGTCGACTTTTATAATTTGTACATCCCGTTGACATACAATCCAAGCCAAATTGGTACGGAACCTTCTATAGGCGAGTCCGACTCCCACTTAACCGGTGTTTTTTGTCACAAAAAATATTAAAAGGCTATAATATATTTGTTATTGCATATTACTTTATTATGTTTACATAAAACGTGTAATAGTTGAAAAGATTGGTAGTTTAAAAGTAATCAAGCTTATTTAGCAATTATAACTAATACCTAAACGACTTTTTAATAGGTCGTAAAATATTTAAAATAAAAAAAATATATAACAGCGTATCGATAGTTATATTATTTATATATATTTATATATAAAAGACAATTAGGAACTAATTAGTATTTCTTTATACATTTCAAGTTCTATATAACATGGACGGATACCATAATTTATCTTACTATATAGTTAATTAAGAAATAAACGTTGATTAATGTGAGTGAGGACGTTGAATTAATAAAAACAAATGTACCTATATGAGTCGTTAAATTGCACCTTGCGAGTATATATTTTTAGGCCAGTCGTGGCGCAGGGGCACAAGAGTGTATAAACGCGACGGGTTGTAGGTTCGATCCCCACTCGAGGAAATTAAATATTTATTTAAATTTTAAATTAAATGTTTTCAACTCAACACGCGATGCCGCTAGAATTCGGCGCAAAATGGAGAATGGAGTGTTTCAATAATAGGTTCCCTCTGCGTTTCCTGCTTTGTACGGGAAGGTGATAAAAAATAATGAAAAATATATATATTTATTATGTTTTAATTTTATTTTAATTTTGGTCATTTTAATCATTATCTATATATATAAAAGGACTTGTGCTGACTGACTGAGGTAAGACGCACGCAGAGCCGTAACCGCTGATGGTAGAAACGTGAAATTTCGTGGAAAGTGGTCGAAGCCGCGCGCGCCCTCTAGTAAATTATATATTCCGTTCCGTTCAGCAGAACTTTTCAAAATTGCGCAAGGGTTCCTTATATTTATTGAATCTAATGCGGTCGTTTGCATGTATGTAAAACGCATAATAAAATGTATATTGTTGTTTTGTATAATTTTAAAAAGTTGCCTTTACAGGCTATAAATATATAATTTACAACTTGCACACACAAATAGTAAAAATGCATCCATTTCGCGTACAGAAGTTGCAAATCAAACCGAAGTATATTGGTTGTAAAAGTGCAACAAGTATGCCAAATACATACATATTGGTACTTATAGCTGAACAAAAGGTTTAATCTTATGGTACTCGACTTAAGGATTATAATGCGGAAAAAAATGATATCCCCGGACAGTGGACTGGGTGGATGTGTGTTTCCACTTGCTTTTATAGGCCATAAATGGATTTTACGAGTGGCAGGATAATACTCATCCGGCTAAAAGGGTTTGGGTATCACTGCGTAAGTATAGTGCGTGATAATTAAAAAATTAATAATAGGTTTCGTTTTCGCAGAAGTACGAACTTATTCCAATTATTTCATACTAGCAGCTCGCCCACGGCTTCGCCCGCTTAAAATACATGATTATTGATTTAATAAGCAGAATTGATATAGCAGATTTGCTGGTAAAAAACAGAATTGATTGACAACTATAATGACTTCTAATATGATTTTCTTACGACATTATTGTCAAAGAACTTTTGATTGTTTTAAATAAAAAAATACGACCATTGTTGATTTTTGATATTTATAAAATATACATAAAGCTAATTATTTATTA
>JAATLQ010030664.1:10892-26861 GCA_013421005.1 Heliconius erato x Heliconius himera | reverse complement strand
CTGTTGATAAATTTACGTATTTTTAAAGTACAATTGTTCATAGTACTAACTACAAAGTAAACTAAATTGAATTGTTGATGAAGATTACCTTCGTAACAGTCTAGCTTAATTCGTAATTATGTTAAATAACAGTGATAAAGAATGACTTAATATTCAAAGAAATATTTTGAATAGGTTCTTCAGTCCGTTCGTTCGTTCGTTTATGTCATTAATATTTTTTTAAGAAACGTATAAAATCTTTAACTTTTGGGAGCAACCTCTAAAAAATTATGTCTCAAGAAAAAAATGCTCTGACACTGTTTATAAAAGTATCCCGCAGTATTATTTCATAACTTACAAGCGACACGTACCGACATTGCACTATTGCACCTGTATGTTGCATGTATGTATGTGCCAAGGGTATTTTAGGGTACATACCTCAAAATTCTTATAAGATAACTTTGTTGTTTGTCCGTCTGTCCGTCAAGACTATTTTGTACAAGATCGGTTAAAGGTTAGATACCTCAATGTTCAAGTCTATATTCCCTTAGAGCAAAAAAAATCTATCTTCTAAATCAGTGGTTCCCAACCAGTGGTCCGCGGACCACCAGTGGTCCGCAGAAGCCTAAATATGGTCCGCGAATGATTTAAATTTTATGATAGGGATGGTGAAGCGAAGTTTCTGTTTAATAGTCACAGGTAATTTTTGTTATACCTACATGCATAGTGGTCCCTGCTACCAAGAATCATATAAAAGTGGTCCTTGATCAGGAAAAGGTTGGGAACCTCTGTTCTAAATCATCGCAATCAAATGACGATGAAATATGAGGGTTTATGCTTCGTTTTTTGTCGCATTTTCTATCATAACTATAGGATAATTCCCGTTGATATACAATTACGAAATTTGTTAAGAAGTTAAAATTTACGGCACGTAATAAAGGAAAATTCCAAAATTATTTTTCAAAAATTGAATATTTATTGTATTTGTGTCATAGAAAAAAACCATTAAGTACAAAATTTTAATCTGTATTTAATTTAATACAAAATGACAACTTAATTAGTTATTCTTTTGGTGCTTTTGGTGTATATATTCATGAAACTGGTACGAAACTCTCGGGACATGAGTACGACTTGAACTTGACCGAAAATGTTGATTATTTTATAGATTATATAAAAATGCCTAAAAACGTGCTTTCTATGTATATTCTGTATACCAATTATATATTTAACTAATAATATTGTTATCAATTAAAAAACTATACAGGAGCTAATATAAGTTATTTTACAAAGAATATCGTGAGTACTTATCCAAATCAATTAATTAATAATTAAGGCTGTTTGTAATATCTATATTTCTTAAATGAATAATCATGTAATTCAAGCGGGCAAAGCCGCGAGCAGGCCGCTAGTTAAATAATAAAAGTGTAGTTGTTGTGTTACAATTTGAAACTATACTATAAGACTAGTGGACGCCTGCAGGCTTGAGCCAAAATTTTAAATGTATCGGATTAATTTGACATATAAAGGAAACGATATAACGATGTTTGTGCGTAAGGGAGCTTAAAATTTAAAAGTAAAATATGTACCCTATAGGTTTTAATAACGTGGCAAATTTCATACAAAATTCAGCAAAAATTATACATAAATAGTTGTATCTTTTGATTGCGTTCACTTAGAAGTTTGATTTATTAATTTAGATATTTGTTATTAATTCCAACTTAATACCTCCACGCGATCGTGATGCGATGGAAATAAATGCTGTTGACCGAAGGGTAGATAGACAACAATGTGGTCTTATTTTTAACATTTTTTAAAGTGTTAATCCACAGTTAGGAAGAAAAATACTTATTTAGAAAAATCGACCAGGACCTGGTCGGTTTCCAGGAGGCGCCGGTTCGAGTCCCGCTACGTTCAATTTTTTATAAGTTTTCTAAATAAGAAATGTCATCCTATAAGGGTTTTGACGTACGGAACCCTAAAAAAAACAATGCATAATATTTAATTTGCTAACTTACTCAGCGAGGAATTAATAATCACTACTTTGTTTAAGTGAAGTACTGTATAGTGTTTAATGATTATTTACCGGAAAAAAGGGAATTATAATGTTTCAATCCGTTAACGAAGAGAGTTTTCTATCTTTATTAGTGTTCATAAGGCCCAATCTGTGGACACTAATTGAATCTGCTAGATAAAATGGCTGCTGTTTTCTGGTACATTTAACGTTGTTTTTCTAAACCCAGTAGTAGTTTGCACAATCGAGACAACAACGTCGTACTTGTTTGGAATTTAATATTTGTTAACTATAATAAGTAGATATACAAGTATAATAGAGTATTTATATAAAGAAGACATCCTTGAAATAGTTTTTAACCAGAAGCCTTATTAAAAATAAGGCTTTGAATATTTCATGTAGAGCTAAGCTTTGTGTAAAAATTTTATATTGAGCTAAAATTCGGAGCATCGTTAAAAATTAAATGTGCAATTATTTTATTAATATAAGATCCTCGAAAAGAATTCGAAATCAAGTTTAACGATCGGTCTTAGGTTTTTTTCTGTACAGATTTTTGCTACTTAAGGCAATAAATTAGTAAATCATGCAATTTTCGAAAAAAATATATATTAGAAATATATTTTTAAAGTGGTTCCCCTTTAACTTTCTCAAATATGAGAAATACCTGAAAATTTGAAGTAAAATAACAATTATAACACAAAATAAGCACCTTATATAATGTCTGAGGGTCGACGTTGTGTTCACATCTCAGTGTCGCGCTGTGACCGTGCACAACAAACCGCGGTGCTCTCAGTTCCACCCACACATCTTCCATGCTTTGTACTGTTGACAAAAATACATCATTAACCACTAATTTAAAATATATCGATATTGTACAGTATAGGAGATATTAATAAAAATAGCACATAATAACCTAAATTTATTACATTTATTATATTATACAAAAAAAACTACAGCAAATAAAGAGATATTCTCTAATTTATTTTAAAGAATACAGAATTTATTAGATACCGCGTTCGAAATTACCTTTTCCAGCACATCAATAAAATTGATATTTTAGAAGATATCGCAATTTTTAATGAGGAGGAAGAAGAGTCGTCGCGACGAACGACAAGCGGGTGACAGTGGGTGGCCGACGTGACGTGTTTAATGTTCCTATAATTGATACAAAATGTGTATAATAATTTAAAGCACGCTTATCTCTGTAATTATTGTACTGGTTCCGATTTGAAATAGAAGCCTTTCGAGTAAGATTGTAGAATATATTACGTCACGCTATGACCAACAGGAGTAGACTTACAATAAAAAAATCACGAAGTTTTTTTATGTGTTCGGTACATAGCGATATGTTTGGTACACAGCGAGGTAGGCAGAGAGAGGAAACTTGAGAACCTAGTGTTAAGACACTATTTTCCCATTAGGACACTTTCGTTCTTAGTTTCCGCTGAATTGGACTGGACGCATTGCGTGTTGAATGGCGGAACTCAACGCCGCCTACTAAATGTTTATTTGTTGAAATCTTCTAAGCCGAAAATATAGAAAAATGATCATCTTAACTTTATTCTGAACCTTCACTCATTTATTTATTTAAACACTTATCACTTATATATTTATCATATTACCCTAAATTATTATTTAGAACAGACCTCTTATGGAGGGGCAGTTTCTTTAGTTATCCAAATCACGTCTATTATAGATAGATAAAAAGAAAATTATATTATAAAATTTATTTAAATAAATAATTATTAATTACGTAAAACTATATTAAAATTATATTAAATATTCAAGTTTTTATGTAATACATTACATAAAAACTTGTAGCGAATTGTGGCGCAGGGGCACAAGGAAAAAGTAAAGGTACAAAAATAGGTTCCCACATCAATTTTTGTACCTCAAGTAGGTACTTTACATAAATTACGAACCCAGTTCAACTTACTAAATAAATAATCACGTTGTTGTATTGTATATCTACTTATAAAAAAAACAAAGAAAGCAAACATATCCTTAAAAAGCAAACAAACGAGAACTTAAGCTTTAGGGTCTATCCACACTATGATGTCGGGATATTACTAGCCAAAATTTTTATTACATTTTTTATCTTTTTGATTTATTATCGTTAAAGACACTGCGGCTAGTTCTTCAAACAGCATAAGCAAGAGGGATGTGCATTCAAATCCTATTCGGAGAAATAAATTGGTTTCATATCAGACTCTGGCTACAAAACAAAGCGAGCTCCATTACTCATGATGCTATATATTTATAAAATTGGCGGTGCCTAGTGAACGAAATGTCTTACTAGGTTCCTAGGTGTGCCTATACTGCTCTATATTAAGCTTCACGCTATATATTCTTACAAAAAACATGTTTAGTTTTTTAGTATTTTTTTTCAGCTTCACGCTGTATCCGGCTCGGTCGGCAGTAGGATAGGCAGGGGTTTTCTGGGAATCTAGTGTTACAACATTTTCGTTCCCCACTTTCCGCCAAATCCTAGAAGTATTGTGTTTTAAGTGGCGGAACTTATCGCCGCGCTTTGCCTCGTTACCTGTCCCGTACAGTCACACGACTGGCCCCTACAAAAACAACATCTATTGAAAAAAATAAATTACACCATTTACTTATCACAATATCCAATATATGTGTATGTATAGATTACAATTACTATAGGTTTTATATATTGAACAGAGGCACTGCCCCTTGTATCCGAGGACCGCCATAAATTAAGAGATAAAGTGTATATTAGAACCCGAAGTAAACAGCGCGAGTGTAATGATAATCCTATACAAATATAAGAATAATCAATTTGAAAGAACATATTGGTTCTTATAACTTATATATATTTGAAATTTATATTTTTTCACGCTGTATCCCGCATGAAGCAGGTTAGGCAGAGGGAACCTAGTATTAGGACACTTCGTTTCTCGCTTTTTGTTGAATTCTGGAGGTTCTGCGATCCACCAGAAACCACTTAAAACACAATAACTCGAAAATTGGGTAGAAGTAGTAGGAGTTTGTGGGGAACGACGTGTGTTTGCACTAGGTATCCACTACCCCACAATTTGGGAGACAGCGTGAAAAAAAAATATTATTTCTAAGTACCTAATCACTTAGAAATTATATTATTTTCTGCCTACCATAAAAAAGATTTTTCAGGGTATATTAGATATTTTATTATAATTAAACATGGTAGATTGTTATTTATCATTTATGTTCTCAGAAAATTAAATAAAACAAACGATATTGGTATAAACATATCGCAAATTGATATTCTTATATAAATGTTAGATAAATTATGAGTTCTCATTATCTGACTCCATGAGCTCTGTAATATATTTTCTCGTTATCATTAAACCATTTCTGTTTGGTTAGGCAAAGACGATCAAGATTTTTTTTATACAGACATTAAATAATATTGTAGTATTTTTTTATATATATGTATATACTTAATATTACATATGGGTAAACATAAATAAATAAATCAGCTTCACGCTGTACCCCACACACTGCAGGGTAGGCAGAGGGAACTTAGTGTTAAGACACTCCTCACTTTCTGCCATATTCTGTAGGCATTGTGTGTTGAGTGGCAGACCTTAACGCCGCGCTTGTCCTCGACACCAGAGCGAAGAAATGGAAATATAAAATGATTATATCAATATTGGTTAAACATATCTCCATATTAAAAAATGTTGCTGTATGCTTGTGTAGGTATAACTTCTTGTATTGAGGATATTGTGGGTTCGATCTCCGCCCTGGGGACTGAAATCTCGAGAGATCTTCGCTAATTGCTCCCTTGGATTACCAAAAGAAATAGCTTCATAGAATAGTAGATATCTATTATACTACGTTATTGATTTTAATAAAAATAATTACTGGTTAAGTATACATTGTTATTAAATTAATTTGAAACTTTTTTCTCTTGTTCACAATGGATGCCAATGTAGCTTATTATATTAACTAAATTTATTGTGTTTTTTACTTTTTTAAATCATGAATTGAATTTTTTTTTTGTATTCATTTACTTAGAGCACAATGCTAACACACACCACACATTCCACTCACATAATATATTTGTACTATATAATTAATTATGTTTGCTATCATCAAGTTATATGTATGTACGCCTCAGGGCTCGTCCTTGTGTGGTAATATTGAAAAGACAAGAGATTAGATTTTTTTTGTTTATCCGTAATCGGTAGAAAGACTAATAAATTAGCGTAATCTGTGAATTGCTGACACAAAATGTTTCCAATTTTCGTGAAACAACATGTCTTAACAGTGTAAATTAAAAAATATATATATTTTTGTCGACTAGTCGTCGGTCACAACTTTGTCTAAAAATGGAGAGTTCCGATTTTATCGATTTCCGTTGAAAACCCGGGAAATTATTTCATAGTGCTTCCGAACTTACCTACAAACCAAATTTCAAAGACCCGTAGTTTTGTCTATGCGCTGTCTATTAGTCACTATATAACTTAAGAGTTCTGTCCTATAGCAATAATAGCTATGTGTTATCATAGACAATATGCTCAATTTTATCAATAACAATATTAGAGCATATCAGAAACGAGTACATACTCTACCCGCTGGTCTACTTGAAATCTAAAATGTACTTCAGAAATAGAATCCACATCATAGGTAATCCACTTGCATCTCTTGTGATGTAGAGCTTATTTCTGATATTGTAATAGTATTAAGAGAGTTGTGACGAGCGAAAGTACTATGTATACTTCTATATAAACAAATTTTTGTACATTGCCAGGAGCCTCCTGGTCCATGCTCAATGTTGACCTGCGTCGCGAGGTCCATCTCTATGTCACGGAGCACTGCAGGCAGCTGTCTAGTAGCTTTTTTGAAATAGCTTCGACTCATCCTTCCCTCCATGGGGGAAAAAGCCTACGATTATAAGCTTCTACTAAAGAAGGCCTGCCGTGGACCATGTAGTGCACTTTTACGTTAAGTGTGGCCAGAGCGCACCTAGGCGCGAGAGAGCGTAATCTCGAAATTCGGATAGGATGTCCACAGCCCTACCCAGTAGGCTGTGCTCAGCCCGAGTGAAGCACAGGCCCCCACTACGAAAGAAGTGCGCAAACCACCGTGGTTTGCTTGTTTCATAGGAGACGCCTTTGCGACATAATGGGTTCCCTGGATTTGGCATCTACAGATGCCTTTTTACAAATGACCAAACCAGGGACAGAGCACGGTCTTCCACAAAACCCGGTGGCCGTACAGGGGCCACTAGGGGCAACGTATAACGTTACACGTACGTGTACGTGTAATGTCGGGGCGGGGCGCTAATTTGTTAAGTAAATGTCAGAACAAGTTGTTAATACAGTATTAACCATAAAATATGATTGTCAAGTTCTACAACTTCGTGTAATATTAAGCTATAAAAACTTAACTAATTTAGTTCTAAAGTCATTATATCAACAAACTATTTCCAATAATTCCCGGCTCGTGTCCCATACGTTTACTCTTAATTCGTATCCTGTTTACATTTTAGGTTTGCTAAGTTAATGTAATATATATTTTACATATATATATAGAGTATTATACTATTTTTAATTACTGATTTAGCTTACAAAACAACATTATTTTATTATATACATACCTATATTTTTACCTTATATGACATTCTAATCTTTTCGTTTTGAAAGCAATCTAATTTTAACTTTGAAAATGTATTGAGGCCAGTCGTGGTGCAATAGCATAAGCGTGTGACAGTAAACTTGCTAGATTGTGGATTCGATTCCCACTCGGGGAACAAATTAATATTTTCGATTAAATATTTTAAAATTTTCATTTTTTCACTCTGGTGTCGACGGAAAAAGCGCGGCGTTGAGTTCCGTCACCTAACACCCAATGTGTCCAGTATTCGGCGAAAAGTGGGAAGTGGGGTATCTTAACACTAGATCTCCTCTACCTAGCCTGCTACATGCGCGATACAGCGTGTAGGTAAAAAAAAGGTAATGTTCACCAAAAAATCACAAATAACAATTTTCCATGTACGTACGTTACATACTTAGCTACATTTTATTTAATATGTATTGATTGAGGCCGGTTGTGGCGCAGAGGCACAAAGTGTGACTGTAAAATCGACTGGTTGTGGGTTCGATCCCCACTCGAGGAAGTGAAATATTTATTTACATTGATATTTTCATTTCGTTCGTGAGTTCCGCCACTCAGCACGCAATGTCTCCAATATTCGGCGTAAAGAGGGGAACGGAGTGTTTTAACACGAGGTTCCCTCTGCCTATCCTGCTGTGTGCTGAAAACTGAAAAAAAAATGTATTGTAAGAAAAAAAATGTATTGAAAGCAACTAGGAATGGCAACGGAAGCTATCATTTTTATCAATATATTACACCCATTTTATCGTTTCCCGTCCAGTTTTGAATTGCAAACATAATTTAAATTTAAATAATGTTATTTATATTATAATGTAAACATCATGTAAACGGGTCGTACGAATGTATCTTGTTTAATATGTCTCAGAAATCTTCGTTGTGGGGTTCACTATTAGAAGGGTTGACATGGTTAATATTTATACACGACCTTGGGAACGTAGTTGCTTTATGAAGTAATTATCTCTTGTGATAAACTAGTTGGTATGGCGCTATAACAATGCAATAAAATTATATTGAAAACAATAGAGTATCTTAGAACTTGTATCTTGAAGCCAGTCGTGGTGCAGCGACACAAGCGTGTGACCGTAAACGTGACAGGTTGTGGGTTCGATTTTTACTCTAGGAAATGATGTATTTAATACTTTAAATTTTTCGCTCTGGTGTCGATGCGCAGTGTTGAGCTCCGCCATGCAACACGCAAAGCCTTCATAATTCGGTGAAAAATGGGGAGCGGAATGCCTACTCTGCTGTGTGCGGGATACAGCGTGAAGTTAAAAACTTTAAGGAACTAGACCAAGATGCTGTTAGTCATTATTTCACTTTAATAAATAGCATTAAGAAACAAATCGTATATAATTTTATGACTTTTTAAACGTTCATAAGAAAAAATACACCGCACTCTGTATTTCTAAATACAGAATTCTAATAACAGAGTACATGTACTTGCAATATATCGTTAGGACTTAAACCATTAGTTAACAAGAGAAGTCAAATGCATCCGAGCTATGTTTTTTGTATGTATATATGTACTGGTACATTAAACAAAGTCGAAAAATGTGTATTTTTCGACTCAGTTCAATGTGATAGGAAATACTTTTAGAACTTTTTGTATTGGAAACTTGAGAATGAAGAGATTCTACATTTTTCAAACAACGATTTTTCCTCTATATCGTTTTTTTGGGGCTCCGTACCCTTTTAAGGAAAAAGGAACCTTTATAACATTACTTTGTTGTCCGTCTGTCTGTCTGTTTGTCAAGAGCCTGTATCTCAGGAATGCTTCGGAATAACTAGTTGAAATTTAAACCATATATTCATATCTCCATGAATTTCTAAATATAACATATTTCTACATTTACTTAAAAAAGATATGGCCGTTTATATCAAAGTAATAAAAATTCGACACGCGTATTTCGACACTATAAATGAAATTAAAATTCATAGGGTGACCTAAAATTATGAAATTTGGCACCTAGCAAATACAGTTAGTGCTAGTTTAGGAAAAAACCAGAAAACTATACTTTTGTTGTTAAATCCTAAAAAATAATTTCCCTCAATATCAAAACACGCATATTTGGACATTATAAAAGAAATCAAAATTAATAAAGTACTTTCGGTTAACCTGGAATTACGAAGTTTGGCAGCTAGCATTTACAAGTAAGAACTACTTCAGGAAAAAATCCTAGAACTACCTATTTGTAGTTAAATCGTAAAAAATAATAGCCTTAAAAGAAGGACAAAATTAGGTATTAGAGCCGCTAGTTCAAGTGAGGTATCAAATGAAAGGGCTCTGGCTAAGCTAAGCCTGAATCAGATCGAAACCTCCAATTTTTGTACGGAACCCGATTTTTGCACCGGATCCGAGTGTGGACGATACCGACTCGCGCTTGTCTGGTTTTTTTCTCATTCTGCTGAATATTCGAGACTTTGTAAAAAAAAAATCAAAAAAAAAATTAAAATTTGAGGCCGGTCGTGGCGCAGCGGCACGAGGTGTGACTGCAAAACCGACTGGTTGTGGGTTCGATCCCCACTCGAGGAGATGAAATATTTACTTAAATTTATATTTCCATTTCTTCGCTCTGGTGTCGAGGTTGAGCGCGGCGTTGAGTTCTGCCACTCAACACGCAATGCCTCCAGAATCCGGCACAAAGTGGGGAACGGAGTGTCTTAACACTAGGTTCCCTCTGCCTACCCTGCTGTGTGCGGGATACAGCGTGAAAAAAAAAATCGTTCTTTTTAAAACCATTTATTCCCCTAAGTAAAAATTGAACACACAACCGTTGCCTTTACAGTAAAGGATCGAACCCACAATGTCGCTTTTACACAACTGCGCCACGACTGCATTTAAAAATTCGACGTAAAAAAAATCTGCAATATGAGCCAACGAAAGAACGAAGCTCACAAAATATTTTTCCTTATAATCAGTTCTAATCTGCCTCTCCCATCTCATATCTTCCTCTGATTAAATTAAAAAGTGCGTAATACCATAATTTAATTACGCGGTCCATTTCCTCTTAAATATTTTTTTTTCAGCTTCACGCTGTATTCTACACATAGCAAAGGTACCTTAGTGTATGGTACTGAATGGCGGGACTCAACGCCGCGATTTGCCTCGAAAACAGAGCAAAGAAATGAAAATATTTTATTTCCTCAGTCACGTTTGTGCCCCTACGCCGAGGCTGGCATGGTCTTTTTAGATAATTAATCTTTGTAAAATGATATAGTATATTTACGAAATTTTATTATTACGAAAAAATATTAATAAATCAAATTAAATTAAATCAAATCAGCTTCTTCAAAAAACAGCAAAGGAAACCTAGTGAAACGACACTCTGTTTCCCATTGTTCCTCG
The DNA here is from genome assembly GCA_013421005.1 of Heliconius erato x Heliconius himera. Lineage (NCBI taxonomy): Eukaryota > Metazoa > Arthropoda > Insecta > Lepidoptera > Nymphalidae > Heliconius > Heliconius erato x Heliconius himera. The sequence continues at coordinate 15,903 of JAATLQ010030664.1, read as the reverse complement.
AATGCTGTCTGAAGGCTTTTTGTATTGAATGGTGGAACTCAACGCCGCTTTGCCTAGACACCAGAGGGAAGAAATGAAAATATAAATTTAGAAAAATATTTCACTTCCTCGTGTGGGGAAGGTGGATCCAAAATCACGACTGGCCGCGAAAAATGTTAATGATGTTGTCAAAATCGGTGATGTACATATCATATTAACACTAAAAATAGGCCTAAATGGAAAATTATCCCGCTGAGTTTCTTACGAAAGTTCTTCTCATCTCTGAGGCAGTAACTTTAGTGAACCAGCGGTAAATTATTACACATTTAAAAAAGGAAGCTTAATTTTTTTTATTTTTAACCGACATTGAGGCCAGTCGTGGCGTAGCGGCACGAGGTGTGACTGCAAAATCGACTGGTTGTGGGTTCGATCCCCACTCGAGGAAATAAAATATTTACTTAAATTTATATCTCTATTTCTCCGCTCTGGTGTCGAGGTTAAGCGCGGCGTTGAGTTCTGCCACTCAACACGCAATGCCTCCAGAATTCGGCAGAAAGTGGGGAACGGAGTGTCTTAACACTAGGTTCCCTCTGCCTACCCTACTGTGTGCGGAATACAGCGTGAAGCTGAAGATACATAAATATAGTTTTTAAATTCTATTACTATCTGAATTCTTAACTTAACACTTTGATAAGATTTTTACATTTAAATCTCGATTGAATTCTTTAGTTGTTTTTAATTTCACTATACAAACTTGGAAAGAGGTCCGTCCGAATCCCCTATTGGCGATGCTACCTCTTCCCCGTCAAGTACTATTTATGTAACAAAGAGAAATAACAATCAGAAGTCACTTAAGCGAGACAGGCGTTGTAAGTGTTTGAGTGTTGTGTGTTGAGTTGTGTTCGAAGAAAAGATGAAAAGTGCCAGTTTCAAATTATTACAGAATTATTTTTAAAAGAGCATTTTCTTGTATATCCAACTTTAATAAGATTTGATTTATAAAAAAAGAAAAGAAGATTTTACTTTTAGCCTATTGATTATTTATTTAATTTAGTATATGTACGTATGTATATAAAAAAAACAGTTTCACGCTATATCCCGCACACAGCAGGGAAGGCGAGGGAACATAGTGTTTCGTTCCCCACATTCGCCAAGTTCAGAAGGCATTGCGTATTGATTGGCGGAAATCAACGCTGCGCTTTGCCTCGACAGCAGAGCGAAGAAATTAAAATATAAACGTAAAATAAATATTACATTTCCTTGAGCGGAGATCGAACCCACAACCAGTCGATTTTACAGTCACACTTTGTACCCCTGCACCACGACTGGCTTCTCGTATATACATGTATCTATATATATTTTTCTAGAGTAGATAAAAATAATCTGATGTCAAGACTGTGATTTCTAGTATTTTTTGCTCGAACTTGAGACAGCCTGTTGAGAGTTGACAGTGAACGCTCTGATTACTCTCACCGTACCTACTGTACGTGGAAACGAAAATAATTAACTGTCGCGCGTGGGAGTCGTACAATCATTACTGTAGCGCCGACGATGTCAATGTATTATGGTTAAGAATTTCTGTACAATTTCAAAATTTATTAAATTTTATCAGCTTCACGCTGTATCCCGCACACAGCAGGTTATGCAGAGGGAACTTAGTGTTAAGATATTTCGTTCCCCAATTTCTGCCGAATTCTGGAAGCATTGCGTGCGGAGTGGCGGAACTCAACGCCGCGCCTTGCCTCGACACCAGAGCGAAGAAATGAAAATGTAAAGAAATATTTCACTTCCTCGAGTGGGGATCGAACCCACAACTAGTCGATTTTACAGTCACACTTTGTGCCTCTGCGCCACGACCGGCTTCAAATTAAATGATTTGAATAAATTTAGACGTAATTAATACCGAAATAGCGATTCGCTTTGTCGCGTCGACGTAAACCACGGAACGCCAAATATTTCTATGAAAACCCTCATCACGCGAGTATAGTTGAACTACTCTGACAAATATCACATTTCTCCATTGTGTGTCCATTTGTAAATCTAAATAGTTGGTTGCAGGTGTTCGTAGAAATATTACACTAGTTGGATTTCGAGAACGTATGTGGAGAAAACATCCACTTAATTCGGATTAAAATTTATATAATAAATTTAGTAAAAGATATCAAAAGATAATTACAAAATCACCTATAGTAAACGGAATAATAAGACACAGCACGCCGCTAGTTCCACCACTCAACATTCAATATCTAAAAAGTTGTGTGGAAAGTACAGATTGTCTCAACATTAGGTTCCCTCCCCTGCATATAGAGTCTGAAGATACAAATAATAATAATAATAACAAAAAAATATATTTTAATTCATCAAAATCAAATACAATTTACATATCATTCCAACAAGGTCCATTAAGGAAGGAAACATGACAGAATTCAAGACGGATTATGCCGTAGTAAGCTGGCATTAAACGCCACTCGCCTAGAGGCCTGAAATCCCGAAACGTACAGTCGTTGCTAATACAGAAAGGTCTTCGGACGGGATTCGGTATCGAATGGTATATTTGCATTGATCATGTAAATTATTATTATATAATAATATTTTTTTTATAATATAATTTTTAGCGTTCCGTACCTGAACAAAAAACCAGAAACCTTATAGGATCCCATCGCTATCCGTCTGTATATTAAGGTTGTCTGACTGTCAAGATCATTTATCTCAAGATCGTGTGGAGCTTGATATACATATTAAATATCCAGATCCAGAGTGTCGGAACTCAACCCTTAGAGCACAGAAAAATGAAGCTTCTAAACCAACAAAATCAATCAGTTATTACGAGTATTCATGCATCGTCTTTACTATATTTAGTATAAAACGTACAACGTAATCAAATTCTATAGAATATTTTTCGTGGATTACAAACTACAAACAAATAATGGAAAAAATCCTAATATAATTATGAAATTGGTACGGGCGACCCACTCACACTTGACTTATTTAAAATATAAAAATCATATGTATCTTTTTTTTCTTTTCAGCTTCACTCTGTATCCCGCACACAGCAGGGTAGGTGAAGGGAACCTTCATGTTAAGATGCCCCGTTCCCCATTTTCGTCGAGTGTTGAAGAAATGAAAGTTTAAATAAATATTTAATTTCCTCTAGTGGTGATCGAACCTACAACCAGTCGCGTTTACAGTTGTGCCCCTGCGCCACGACTAGTCAACTTATTACTACTGTCCAACAAATTACTTTTTAATCATAAAAAGAAAAATATAATAAAATAATGAAGAAATACGAGCCTATCCACAATTTACAAATAAAACAGATAAGGATTCATAAAGCATTATTGGCTTTCAAAACAAAATACCTAAATACATTCAGATATATATCTATAGCAATATGCTTTATACTACAGCATGGTTTAAACCACAACGTGAATCGTGTCTCACAGACTTCGCAAAGACACTAAGTAAATAGGCGGTGGTAAATTGAGAATGTGAATTTGGACCACCTGTCTAGGTATTAGAGGTTAGCTTCTCTCTCGCTTAGGTCTTAAATGAAATCTGATGGAAGTCGGTATTACCTAAAGGCGTTACATGAATACATTGAAAATAAGTTAATAAGGAATGAAAAAATATGGAGTTTTATCTTAATTACATAGAACATGCTACCAGAATTAGGCGGAAATTGGGGAACTCAAGTATATTAACGGGAACGGAGTCTTAATACTAGATTTCCAGATTTCCTCTGCCTACCCAGCTATTCCTAAGAAAATAAGTTTACAAAAAAAAAACACTTGTCCACAACATATTCCATTCAGAACTCTTTCCTTCCAAAATCCCAACAAAACAATCCATCGCAATCCGATGTACCGGCATAGCCTTATTTATACCTATAATTAGCTTTATTGTAACAACATTCACGTTATTTGCGGGAGCGCGGCCTAAACAAAATTAATGGGAAACGCCTTTGTGGAGCATCCCGAATCAATTACCTTTAGGTACACCTCTTGTGAACTTTATTAATTAGTCCATGAGTAAAATTGACTTAAAGGCTTATAGTTAAATTAGGAGGTTTGTGCGTACATACATACATACATATATTGTTTTATATTATTTCTGTGTAGGCCCGATAATGATGTATCATATATTTATATATATATATATATATATATATATATATATATATATATATATATATATATATATATATATATATATATATATATGGATATTGTATAAACTTTCTGGGATCAAATTTGAATTGCTTATTATAAATTTTCACAGCGACTTAGACTTTCTAATTAAAGCTAAAATAATTACTAGTACTGTAACGATATGTATTTTGGTGTATGATGGAATTAAAATCCGTACCTATATTATAAATTCGAAAGTAACTCTGTCTGTCTGTCTGTCTGTCTGTCTGTCTGTCTGTCTGTCTGTGCCGCAATCAGGGCCAAACCGCTAATTCAATTGTAATAAAATACTCATACAGAGATACTTGAGGGTCTTCGGATGAACATAGGTTACTTTTTTTTCTCATATTTGTAATATTGTCGATGTATACTAATATATTAAAATATTTTTCAATTTGACAGGCAATTTATTCCACCATGTTAATAACAACCGACCGTTGCTAAGCAACGGTTTGCAAAGTTTATTTGTTGTTATAAGCAAACGTCACCCAAAATGAGCTTGCTTAACGCATACATGGCGTGCGCCGACTCAACCTTATGAGATACATAAAAATAATGTTTTACAAAAATATTGTCCTTTAAATAATGTTTAAAAAAGTCCGCGATACACATATCATATTTATCTCTGAAGCTTGAGCAAAGTAACACAGTAACAACAAGTAACCATTTTAATTAATTTACTTTATATTTATCGGGTTTTTGTTGTATGTATTTTCTATAATTTGATATTGATCCTTATGAAAATGAATATAATAGTCACTTTTAGCATTTCATCGAGATTGAAATTATAGTTCACTGTATCACATTCTAATAAATAATTAAGGAGATGTCACTGATTCGAAATA
>JAATLQ010030664.1:0-10792 GCA_013421005.1 Heliconius erato x Heliconius himera | reverse complement strand
GCGAACGGGCAGATGACTTTGACGGTTTTGTAAATTTTCATACATTTTCGAACTACTGTTAATTTTTATGTAATTATTTGCTGTTTATAATTAATTTATACTTTTCTTTGGTTCTTCGCTTATTCGAGGAGCAGATTAGTTAGATTTTCATAAATTTCTTGGTGTGGTGTAAGTTGCGGCCCTGCGCGGCATCGGTGTAATATTATTTAAGTATTAAGGAGAGAATTGTTGGTTATTTCCTCTTGGTTGGATGGTTATCTGTACCGTTGTTATACACTTAATAAATTGTGGTTTTAGTTTTCTGGGATTTTATTTGATATTGCTCGCAAAACTTATCATATTTAATGTAGAAAGGACTTTAGTTATTTCATATAGTATCTATGTACGCGCGCAAGGAAAACGAGTAAAAATATTTTTCCCGGGTAAATCAGTAAAATCGATCACTGAAAGTCCAATAAAAATTAGTTCAGTTATTCTGGATATTAGCTCGAGGAAATAGAAAGACAGAAAGAGATAAAATTATTAATAATGTAGCTGGTTTGTTTAGTTTTTTTATTAATATTTTACTATGGTTACGTTTACTTATATTTTTTTTATTTAAATTAGCTACATATTTTCACAAACAATTTCCTAAATATATCTATAAGCATTCGTAAAGTTTAAGCGGGCGAAGCCGCGTCCGGGTCCGCTAGTGTTATAATAAAAAAATAATAACATGGATGGCAATTACACATAATTAACATAGTTAACTATTAATTTTATAATAAGAGCATTTTTAATGCCGTATTGATCGGTAGTTGTTTGTGGAAGCATTGTCGTATATGTAGGTAGTAGCGGTCAAGTCAAACGCTTAAGAACTACGGTACTAATAAATGATGATGCACTGAAAGACTCGTACCGGATATAAAATAAATAATAAATGAAGTCAGTTTCACGCTGTATCCCGCATACATCAGATTAGGTAGAGGGAACCTACGCTAGGTAGATACGCTACGCTAGGTTCCCTCTATCTTCTAAGACACTCTGTTCTAAATTTTCCGGGGGGATTTTTCAATTGCGTGTTGAGTGGCGGAACTCAACGCTGGGCTTTTGCCTTGGTGCTAGACCGAAATTTTAATAAAAAAAATACAGACGGAGTTTCCTATATTGACTTCGCTGAATGCGCGTAGTCTAAGAATAAGATTATTGCCTTTAATTTGTACTTATCTATAGTTCTTCTATATTATAGAAATTTTACCGTTCCCATTTTAAAGATCTATAAATATAAATTAAAATATTATTACGACACGTTAGAAATACAGATGAGTAAATAAACAGTTTTGTGGTTCAAGTGGACGAAGCCACAAAAGGGTCACTAGAAATAAATAAATTTAGTACGTTGCAGGCACTTTGAAGCACTAAGTAGCTTTCTTAGCGGACTGAAACGGCATCCATTTTTACATATAAATATACATTAAAGATAGAAAACAGCCTTTAAAAAGAAATATAATACAACGAAATATATATTTTGGTGTGAGCGAAATGCCATTTGGGAGTATAGAACGTGCTCTACGTGTTAGATATACGTGCGTCGACTTCCGCCTAGATGCTACGTTCATACAAGTGTTTCAACATAAAAATATATGGAGTTTTTTTTTTAAGTTTCACGCTGTATCACGCATATAGCGGAGTAAGTAGAGGGAACCTGGGAACCTGGTGTTATGTTTTAATACCAATTTCTGTTCCATTCAGTGGCGGAACTTAACACCGCATTTTGCCTCGTTATCAAAATGAAAAATGAAAATATTAATTAATTTATTCTCCAAGCGACGACTCTCAAGGCGACGGCCTCTAACAAAATAAATGAACTTTACGCTGTACCCTACACGTAATAAAGTAGGCCGAGGCAAACTAGAGTTAAGACACTCTGTTCCCCAGATATTTAAACGTTGCTTTAGTGTCAGAGCGAAGATATAAAATTATTAAATAAATAATAAAACATTCCCTTGTGTGGGTATCAAACCCACAACCGTCGCGTTACAGTTACGTTGTGTATTACCGTATAGAACGAAAACAGAACAAAACTATTATTTTATAATGACATTATACATATTTTAGTACTTTTATACTAAAATCATCAATCAATATTAGATATAGAATGAAAGCAAACAGCAATATCGACTCCACAGCAATTTATACTCCATTAAAACGGCTACGTAATTTTGAATATGACACCCGACAAACAGAAACCTTTACTGACATTCCCCACATTTATTAAAGATACATGAAGGTTAGGTTATATTATAGAAAAAGTTTTGCTTTATTTTTTTTTATAATCCATAACTAAAGAGTGTGGTAGTGTGGCAAACGCTATGTTTGTGGTTCGATTCCCACTCGTAGGAATGCACTATTATTTATTAATATCTTCCTCTCTTCGCTCTGGTAACAAGGCCAAGCGCGGCGTTGAGTTCCGCCACTCAACACGCAATATTCCATCTTAACACAAGATTCCATCTACCTGTTCTGCTTGCGTGAATGTAAAAAATAATAATTCTCCTTTGCCGGAAAAATCAATCATTACTTAGGAACGATTTTTATTTCATATTATGTATATTGAAAACTTACGAGCAAAAGTTATTTCATCATTAAGAAAATTGAATGAAAATAATCTTCGGCGTTTATAGCATGTAATTTGAAAGTATATTTTTTGAGAAAATGTAAAATTAAAATAATTCAACGCTCTGTATACGACCGCAAACATAGGCTGGAATCCCGCGGTGGACGTCCTTGCCGCCGATGACGTACTATCAAACAGCCATGTTGTGTTTATGATTGAATATATCAAATGCAGCAACAAATACAGCATAATCAAAATATTATAGGTGGTATGCGGGCGAAGCCGCGAGTGGGTCACTAGTTTTTTAAAAAAATATATTGGTTCAATTATTACAAAATATAGTGCGTGATTCAAAGTCAGTGATTAACAGTGTTTATTAATATTTTTTACTCTACAATTAATTCTTGTGGTTATAATTATGGTTTCTATGACAAGAAATATAATGAAGAAGGCCAAATGATATCGCGTGTGCTGCAAACATTAGCAGCAACGCTACGTTCCCATATCAGGTTCAAGTAGCTTAAATCTTATCAAGCATAAAGGCCTATAAACCGGTGGTTTTATGTAAATTTAACGTACTTTGAAGCTCATTTACAAATTCTAAGAGGATAAAATATTAAGTATTTATAATTTATAAGGTAAATTCGAGAACACGTCGAGGTGTAATTGCCTGTTACTAAGAATAAGTTCAATTTTGTTGAAAATGTAATTTTTAAATTGAAATTTGATTTGGTATCTAAATTTATATTATTTGTTTATTTTCATTTACTTTGAAACAGGTCAAATGCATATATAAGATATGCAATGATTTTTTTTAATAAATTAAATCAGCTTCACGCTGTATCCCGCACACAGCAGGGTAGGCAGAGGGAACCCAGTGTTAAGACACTCCCGTTCCCCACTTTCTGCCGAATTCTGGAGGCATTGCGTGTTGAGTGGCAGATCTCAACGCCGCGCTTAACCTCGACACCAGAGCGAAGAAATGGAAATATAAATTTAAGTAAATATTTCATCTCCTCGAGTGGGAATCGAACCCACAACCAGTCGATTTTACAATCGCACCTCGTGCCGCTGCGCCACGACCGGCCTCAATTTTTTTTGGCCTTAGATTTTTTTAAAATAATTGTATTTTCTGATAACATAAAGTAAAGGAGGAACAAATAAAGAAAATATTATACCGAATTTGTTAAAAGTTATTCAGAAGGAATATAAATTATACATATTTGTTCAAACAGTTTCTTTTTGTATTATTATATTTTAAAATGATTAATAATGTTATAAAATCTTGTTTTATTTTTTACTATTTTTTAATAGCAATGGTAAAACAAGTTAATTGTTTAGTTTTTAGTTGTTTTTTTATTTTCTGAAAAATAATATGTTCAACTCTCCCCATCCTCCGGTTCAAGTGTCCCTGGTGGGGAGATTTAATTAATTATTAGTAAAATGTTAATAAAATTTTACCTGCACATTATGCGCATTTACAATACGGACTACGGACTCCCCCTACCATGGATTGTGCTCGGAGCTGGAAATTATACAAGCCTGATTTCGATTGCTTTATTAGGAATATCTGAAGAGTTCCACTATTCAAATCCTGGCTCCATCATCAGATCAGTTTATACGATTGTAACACCACCTAAACTACGTTTTTTGGTCTATTATGTTCAAAATTACACAATTTTTTACCTAATAAAAGAGTGGTAATAATAGTATATATCACACACGAATGAAGTCTATAATTACCACGAATAATTAATTATTTATCTATTAAATCAAATACTGACCAAAATTATATCCTATTCTCGTTATTTTTGGTGACAGTATTTTTTTTCCCGACTGCTAAGGAAGGGTTATGTTTTTCGCGCGTATCTTGTATGTATGTAATATTCTTTATTACCTCATATCTCCAGAACCGCTGAACGGATTTACTTAATTGAGGTATCGTTAGATTTGTATTAACAGTCCAAGTGTTTTTAGATAGGTGACGTTAAAAAATAACAATCATGGCGGCTGTGGGACGCCATTGGACTTAGTGAAAAAAATTTTTTTCGTTTCGAATACCATAATATGGGTATCAAATTCAAGAACTTAATACGAGGATTTCAAAAAGGTATATCATGATTATCATTACCATAGTGAACTCTAACAAAAAAGTGAAAAATAAAAAAATATTTGTAAAAACAAAAACCCCGACTGCATAAAACAAGCCCAATAGTTTATTAGGATTAACAGTCGGGACCTCTTTCAATTATACGGGGTTCCTGGTAAAGATTTTATTGATAAAGAATCACTTATAGGTCCCGAGTGTTAATCCGAATAAACTATTGGGCTTGTTTATTTTCTTTTTAGTTTTATGCAGTCGGGGTTTTTGTTTTTACAAATATTTAATTAATTATTTTTTTTTGTTTAGTGTTATTCAACCTAGACCAAACTTAATCTTTTGCTAATGTGTGTGTAACGTAAGGCAATGGAATGAAATGAAACCTTAAGAAAATTGCATATTTTAATTGCAAACATTTAAAAACTTTTAAAGCTTAAAACTATGATTATGACAAAATATAATAAAATCAAATATATTTTAAGTTACATTATATTACTTAAGTATACATTATAAATACTTTAATTTTACTTGTCATTTTGTTGTCCATTTTTCAATGGGATGATATGGATCTTAAAAAGGGTTTAATTTTTTTATATATAAAATAGAGTAATAACTTATAAATAAATAAGTATGAATATTTTAATAAATAAATATTCTTAAATATATTTTAAATTCATTCGAAAAATGAAATGATAATTATCGATAAGGAATTATGTTTTATATTGGCTATTTTTCAAAGAAAACGCCTAAAGAAATCAAAATTTCAGGCTTACACCAGATAATTTATATTTTACATAGGAAACAATTTCTATGTAAATTATAGAAAGGATTGCCTTTTCCATTAATTTGGAGAGATTTTTTGTTCACGTTCCCGCAATTTTAAAGGAACTTCAGATTAATTCTGTAATCTAATTACAAACAGTAAAAAACCCTTTGCAGAGAAAGAACCCAAAAGTAGGACAAGTGGTCACTAAGAGAGAAAAGATAATACAAAATCTACTTTCTAGTTTCAGGGTACGACCCATTTTATGGTCCATTATGGACATGCAAATTTTGCCACAGTTTAATTTAGTGTTATCTTTAAAATTATTAAGTTATGATAAAACTCAATGCAACACGCTATACTCTTACTTAATGGGAACAGAGACCCTTAATATGAGGTTCCTAAGTACCCTTGCCTAACATGCAAAGCGCGGGGTACAGGGTAAAGCTAAAAAATCTGTGTTTTAATTTTTTTTGGTTATAACAGGATAGACACAGAAAATCTAATCCTCAACACCCCTTTGGGTATTAAGTGGCGCAACTCAACGCCGCAGTTTGTCAAATTCAATCCCATTCGTTCAATCCTCATACTAACAATCAAATGTCGTTCCATTACGACGCTCTGACCCCTTTGCTTATTAATATTTCACCGGCTTAAAAATATTTTACGTTGGGATACTTACCTAATGTAACATTTCATCCAAACAGGATTAGGACTCTTTTTTTCTAATTATAAACGTTCCCTCGAGTGGAAAGCCATCGCGTGCTCAGCGTTCGTCTGACGTGGGCTGGTCAATTTTTTTAATAATTACGCAAGTTACTTTTTTAGAAAACGTATAAAAATTTTAACGTAGCGCAATTTGAACGTTCCTTTCACGGCATCCAAGAGGTGCGGGTTCAAATCTCGTCACGGTAGTTTGTTTATACGTTTTTCTAAAAAAATTTTTTTCCTTACTAAGTGTAGAATAACAATATATAAAAATATTAAAAAACTAAAAATTAAATACTACTGTTGATGACAATATCAATAAAACTACGAAATATACTAACAGCTATATTAAAGGATATAAACCAATAAGTACTGCCGTATAATTATGATGATATGATTTATATCCTATCTGTTTTTTTTTGTTTGAACTTTTGAAGTTTGTATTAACTATCAACACCATTACTAACACCATTAGTCACATACGTTCCAACTATACCACAATGACGTCAACTTCATGTTTATTCATTATATATTATATTTTTTTAAAGCTTTTATAAAAACTTTAGAAGTCTTATCAACCGATGTCTAGGGTTACTACTTCCGAGGTCGTATATCAAGATAGTGCCAGATTTCAGCGTTAAAAGTTAAACTAAAAGACATTAAAACGAAACTTTAAATTTTAACTTTCGTAGCAATATTTTTTTTGTTAATATAGTATTTTTTGTACTTAATATTGTATTCTTGCATTCAAGTTGTAATAAATTATTAAATAAGATATTGTTAAATTGATTATGTGCTCTTCTTGCTATATGTACGTCGTACTAACTTCTTCCTCTTCTGAAGCTTTGAATGCTTGCTGTCTGCTATACATATTTTCTTCTAGAATACTTTCCCATCCTTATACAGCGACAATCTACAGCTTCTGGTTAAAGACTACCTGCTCGCTACCTGTAACTCGTTCTTTAATTGGTCTCATAGGCATTTGACCGGGATTATATCGGGACTGTTCGCTAGTCACGGTGACATTCAATTGTAAGCATCGTCCAGTGCTCGGTACGTCATTCAAGTTGGGGATTATACTGCGTTTCTAAAAGTTCATGACTAATCTGCTGTAGTAATGGGTTCGCGTGTCAATGGGCTTGGTGACTTCTCCTGCGTAACCCCATGTAGTTACGGTACCCGCATTAAAACAATAATCTCAGTTTTTCCAATTAGGTTAATTTTTTCTCAAAATTGCTACGCCCTTTTTATGAAAACGGTCAATTTCTAGTATTTTGTCTTCTGAAAAACGCTCTCCTCGTTGTTTCCTAAATCAAATACAATGATTTTAAATTCGAATGTGAAGAGCAACATTTTCCACTAATTTATATCAAAGTATAAATAAAAAAAATTGTACGGGCTGCGCATTAAACTCTAGTCAAAGAGAAAATCCACATCCGCATCCACATCTGCACCGCATTTTGAGGCTTGCTGGTTCTTGTGCAGTCACTTCCGTATCGTTTAGTCGCGATTACCCGTTATCAACAGAAGTCAATTATGTAATTTATAAGCTGTTACTGTATATTTTCGACGGCCACTAAATCAGATTTTGTGGTTTTCAAGAACTGGAAGCCCAAATAATATCAAAGTTAGATCTCTTTTTAACACTTCCAGCATCTGAAAAGACTCTTCTTGGACCATTGTTACTGCTCTGGTCGCATTAATCGCTTCGATCAACTATTCATAGTTTGTATAGTTGATCGAGGATTAGTCGTGTCTATATGCTTACCGTAACGTTGAATTATTATTGCAAGACAAGAATTCAATAATTAGATTTAACAGAATATTGTTTTTTTCTTACAATAACAATCATAAAAAAATCTAATAGCAATTCTAATTTTCAAATTTACAGTATTTATATAATACGTATTTTTGTAAATTCGTATCAAATTTCACAACTGTAGGTGCACTGCAAGTACCTTATAGGTTTTGATTACGCGGCCAATTTTATAAAAAATGCAGCAAAAACGATGCTTAAATGCTAGTATCATTTGACTACATTGACTTAGAAACTTATTTTTTTTCTGTGCTTTAAGGAAATATAGACTTCAATATTTGATATTAATCTCAATCTAGTTGACAGACGGACAACAAAGTGATAGGATCACTTTATGAGGGTTCTATTTTTATCTTTTGACTTATGGAACTCTAAAAAACTCGACACAATTATATTTATTGTGAAATTCAAAAGTGTCAATCCATTTTACTTACTACCTCTATACGGCAAAGCTGATGCTTTGTCTATAAAAACTAGGAATAGCTATGACTTCAAGCCGATACGATTAGTTGAATGCTATCAAAACTAAAGTATTAGAAAATGTTTTTAGAATTTTTGGCTTTTTCTCTGTTCATTTCTCCGGCTAAGCTTGGATACAGTTGCACTGGACCTTACTGGAATTTTACTAAATGAATTTACATTTACGCAGAGCACACTTTCTACTTTTTCGATTTATTGTCACTTTTATATAGTTCTTCTTGTGATATTCAACTTCACGCTGTATCCCGCACACCCCAGGGTAGGCAGAGGGAATCTAGTGTCTATACTCTCCGTTCCCCACTTTCCGTCGAGTTCTGATGCCAGTGTGTGTTGAGTGGTGGAACTCAACGCCGCGCTTTGCCTCGACACCGGAACGAAGAAATGAAAATATAAATGAAAATAAATATTTCATTTCTCGAGTGGAGTAGAATCCACAACCAGTCGATTTTACAGTCCCACTTTGTACCCCTGCGCCACGACTGGTCTCATAAGTATAGATAAGTATAGATAAGGTTTTAATACTTATTACAATAGAAATCTTAAGTACGCTGCAAACATAACATATACATTTAAACACGAACGTAACTTAGTGTATTAAATTAAATAACTAAATCAGTAGTAGCGGGCGAAGCCGCCAACAGGTCGCTAGTATCTATAAAAGCTGACGTTTGCAGACATCAAATGTATTGTGCTTTTAGCTATATGCTAATGATCGCCTGCATCACATGTAGCGATGTTCTCGCGTCGATGTGGAAACTTTTGCATCACGTACATAGGTACGTTACCCACAAAGTTGGTCGGTGTAACGAAATTTATTGTGCGTCTCGACCATTAGTGAGTTTGCCTGACATGCCTAATCTCCTTAACTCCTGGCAAGAAACTTGGTGACTAACTTTCAACAACGGATTATGTTTGTTGAATTATAATAATGAGATTTGACGACCTCATGTTTATTTACAGGTATAGAGATGGGCTTCTGAAGACGTAATGTATAAATAAAATGATTCATTAGAAATTTATAGTGTTGCATTTGCAGTAATCACGTTTGCTCGTATTTAGAACTATGTATTTGAAAAAATTGACAAAAAAATATTGACCTAAAGACTTGGTCTTCGGACATCTGTCATTTTTAACTTTTTTTTAGCTTCACGTTGTATCCCGTATATAGCAGGATAAGCAGGGATCCTAGTGTTAAGACACTCAGTTCTCTACTTTCCACTTTTGTATATTTTTTATTTGTTTTTAATTACAATTTCTATTGGATAAAGAAGAAACTAGTTTTTTCTTACTCTTAACAGATTTTACATATCATGATCTTCGGTAGTCAGATACCATTTTTTTTCCTCTACCTCTGCCTCTTGTCAAAAGTCAAAACTATAGTAGTGCGCCGGACTGGATGCGCTTTTTGTCTAGCGGCTAACCAAACCGTTAAAAGGAATACGTACCTAAAATAAACATACGTTGATAGAAATAAAACAAATATTTACTATCTAAAAGTCCGGTCGTGACGCAGCGGCACGAGGTGTGACTGCAAAACCGACTGGTCGTGGGTTCGATCCCCACTCGATGAGATGAAATATTTAATTAAATTTATATTTCCATTTCTTCGCTCTGGTGTCCAGGTTAAGCGCGGCGTTGAGTTCTGCCACTCAACACGCAATGCCTCCAGAATTCGGCAAAAAGTGGGGAACGGAGTGTCTTAACACTAGGATCCTTCTGCCTTCCCTGCTGTGTGCGGGATACAGAGTGAAGCTGATATATTTACTATCTAAAATGAACTAAAAAAAATGATCAAAGTAGAGTCAACATTTTAAAGGAAAAAGTTCACGTCCCACATTATTTATTCCGGTCTAAATCTTTAAAAATTACAATGTAAGTTACATCGCTCGCCTCGAATGTTTCAGAGCGAGAAGAATGAAGACTAATAGGTTTGACAAAGTGTCCTTTAGACCGCGTGGAAAAAACGCCAAGGAAATTATGCGTTCGTTGTGAGAGGAGGAAGCTCCCTCTAATTTGGTTGTGATTTTTTTTTAAATGAAACAGCGAGTTTTCTAAGAAATACATACTATTATATTTCGCAGTTGTTTCCCTTTTTCCCGACTGCTAAGGAAGGGTTATGTTTTTCGCGCGTATCTTGTATGTATGTAATATTCTTTATTACCTCGTATCTCCAGAACCGCTGAACGGATTTACATATTTGAGGTATCGTTAGATTCGTATTAGCAGCCCAAGTGTTCTTAAATAGGTGACGTTATTAAAAAATAATCATGGCGGCTGTGGGACGCCATTGGACTTAGTGAAAAAAAAATTTTTCGTTCCGAACACTAC
>JAATLQ010030662.1:0-16537 GCA_013421005.1 Heliconius erato x Heliconius himera | reverse complement strand
CGCGTGAGGGAGCGAGCGACGGGTTAGGGCGGGTTAGGGCGGGTTTAGGCGTGTTATGGCGGTCGGGGGCGGGCGGCGCACCGGATACAGATTGAGCGAATTTTAAATGCAGGTTAAGTTAGTTATTTTTAAATTAGAAAAATCCATACCTTTCCGAACTTCCAATTAAATACCGCTAAATCTCCAGCTCCAATATAGAAATATAAACTAAGAACTTTTTATTTTACACATTTCCGGTGGAACAGCAGGCACTTTATACAATCTCTAGGAATTTTATTTATTAAATAGGTGAAGCATGTAATGGATGGATAATTATATATTTTTTATTTCATAAATTACGAAGCCGCTCAGCCGGTCGTCCCTCGTCGTCAGGTAGTGTCGTGCCACTCGACGTACATCACTCGTTCGTGCGAGGAGTGACACGAACGGCAGTTATTATAATACAATTAAAATGTTAAACTAAAAAAGGTACATAGATATTTATAATGAAGTCATATTTAATGGTGTAATTTTTTTTAGCTTCACGCTATATCCTGCACACAGCAGGGTAGGCAGAGGGAACCTAATGTTAAGACACTCCGTTCCCCACTTTTTGCAGGATTTTGGAGGCATTGCGTGTTGAGTGTGTTATTTTTATTTTTGTTAAATCTTCTGAGTTCTGATGGCATCTTGCCTCCGAAAAATATCATCATCAATTTGTTTTGAATATTAGAGTCGGTCAAGGACCACACTTTCTACACGAGCGGTGACCACCGACCACCGACCACCGACCACACGCCGCTACTCGGGTTACTTCATCGACATAACCCCGACATTCTATTCGTAGTTTTTCGTAAGTTGAAGAGTTGAAGCTTGTCATATAGCTGGAGCAGGATAAATAAGACAGCGATATACCTACTAGTATCTACTACACAACAGATATTAAAATTTGTAAAGCTCTTATTATCTCTATACTGCGTTTGTCAGCTCTAATATCACACATTCAAGTAGTCATTATTGTGTCAAGCGAAGAGTCGCAGATCGCTGCTATTGAGTATTGATTGACGGACGCGAGATAGTGCCGTGACGTGACGTGACGTGACGTGACGCGGCACGTCACACTGTTGTGACATATCAAAGTGTCACATCGAAGACGAGATATGGACTTCTCGAAAAACAACATGCATTACAGGTATAATATGAAATGTTGTTTATTTGTATTCTCAAGTGCAGTCAAAAGTAATGTGACGTCGGGTCATATAGAAGGTAAGGGTTTTTCCGAATATTTAAACAAAAACATATGTTTCTTGACGCGTATTTTCCTATCTTGCAGAGCAGACGACTACTGCACACTCGGATATGATCGGCGTTTAATGTTTACTAATATTTAAATATATCTATGTTATTTTAAAACGTTTCAACAAATACAAAGACAACAAAAACTAATTTCATATTGTTTTATATTCCACAATAAGATAAAGGATCAAAGATTATTTCATAATATTTATTAATAAATTATTCACATCCTCTCAAATAAAATATAATATCAAAATAGGTACCAGGTAGTAATAGGTACCTAGTAGCTGAACACTCCTCTCGCCGGGAGTGTGACTGTTTTGTAATTACTCATATTAAAATATGAATTGGCATTTTTTAATGTATGAAGTATCGATACTGAACAATTCTGTTTGCCTGTTTTTAGGGTCTTACCACACCTTTTAAAGAAAAAAGGAAGATCACTATTGTTGTCCATCCGCCTGTCTGTCTGTCTTGTCAACGCTTGGAGATATCAAGTTGAAATTCAAATCATATACTCAGATTCACGTTCCCTTGAAAACTATACATTTGTGGTTAAATCCTAGAAAATAATAGCCTTAAATAAGAAGCAAAATTTGGTAAAGCCGCTAGTTCAAGTGAGGTATCAGGTATGAAAGGACTCTGGCTAACCTAAGCTACGCTTGAAATTCTGAGAAAGCTCGCGACCTCCAATTGTTGTACAGAACCATCGTTTGTAGTGGGCGAGCCCGACTCACGC
This sequence comes from Heliconius erato x Heliconius himera, assembly GCA_013421005.1. NCBI lineage: Eukaryota > Metazoa > Arthropoda > Insecta > Lepidoptera > Nymphalidae > Heliconius > Heliconius erato x Heliconius himera. The sequence continues at coordinate 14,523 of JAATLQ010030662.1, read as the reverse complement.
TTGCCCAGTTTTTTTTTGTTATCATTTTATCTAATCACTACTGACACGTGACTAGTATATTTTTTTACTTGATCAGTAATTTTATCTGCAATTGTTTATCTTTCGTTGCTTAAACTAGGTCTAGAAAAGTTAATCTAGATTTACTCTACAAAATAATAGTGTTATAAATGTACAAAAAAAGAGAAAATCTCATAATACTAAATCTACTGTAATTTCTCAGGTTTTGGTGACGACGTCGCGATCGAATGCAAGTTTATCCAAATCTCAGATCAAGAAGCTTATGATCAGATAAGAGGAAAATATTTATATTTTTTTTCCAAGAAGATTGAACCGCGAACCACCGTGAGTTCACTCACTCTCTACAACTGGGAAATATATTTATATATCTAGTCATATGTCATTTAAACTGATTAATTGTATTGTGATGGATTTTTAGAATAAATATATTAAATTGAATTGAGACTCCTCTACAACACAAATAGCAATAAAAAATTACCAATCAAATATGTTATTGAAGAAAAACCCACTTTGAATTTGCGGTTGGGTTCAATTACTTAACTGTCGTTTTATATGAAAGATGTTGGTATTGTAAACAGGTAAAAAATATTAACGTGAAACCGGTGCAGTGATTTGTAATAAAACAGGTTGATTTACTCGGCGCAAGCGTGTGACTGCACCGCGACGGTTGTGGGTTCGATATCCACACGGAGGAATGAATTATTATTGAGAAACGGACTGTCTTAATGATAGGTTTCCTCTGCCTAGCTTGCTACACGCGGGATACAGCATTAAACTGATGAAGAAGAACGGTCTCTACATACCTCTTTCGCCTCGTCCACTGTCACCAACCTCTTCATACATGCCTTCCAAGAAATATTAAAATACCATAATATAAATATGGCAATGATAATAACAAAAAAAATAAATACCTGTAGGCTTAAATATATCTTTATCCGTCACGTTTCGATGGATTTAGTTTATTTTTAGTAGAAACATCTGTGACGGAAGGCTCTCGACTGCTGAGCTCTTAATCCCTTCAGCTGTCAGCTTCTGTGACGTCACCCTCGCCACTGAACTCAGGCAGTCCTTTTAAAGATATGAGGCTTGCTTTATATGTGAAAAACAACTATTTTTTTAGTACACATATCTTTCAAATGAATTTAAGGTGATATAGACTATTAATTATATAATATCACTCGCTAGTGATATTATATAATTAATAGTCTATATATTGTTTGTCTACTCGCGGCTTCGCCCGCTTATAACCTATGATACTTTTATTATGCTGTATTTGCCGACACCTTGATTATATAATTTACACATTCGATCATGAATAACTTGTTTTCATAACAACAGAAAACAACGACGCCAAAGATTACCTACACTTCCTTTCTTTTGGAGTAGGGATAGAAGCCTAACGTGTATTTTTTAAAAACTTGGTGGGTTATACAGTTTTACTTAATTTTTATATATTACCAAAATAATACTAGATACAATTACAATCTCCGCCATCTCCTTCCATGGTCCTATCCTCTTTGCACGATGGCGCTTTCTTTCTTCGAACTTGTTGTCAGTGTTGTTATTCCTAATGGCCTTTACAGCGATACCAGTTGGAGAGGGCAGAGGGTACTCTGTCCTGTCGTCTTTCTGTGTATCGCTGAGAAACAGCAGAAGCACTACGAGACTGCTTTGGGCGGAGAACGATTAAATATGTTTGCTTGGTATATGAGCTTAGTGGTACCTTTATTGAAGAATGTCGTGTTCTCTTACTCAATTATTATAAGTATTCTCATACTTAATTTTATAACAACTTAAAGTATGTATGGTAACCGTCGTCGGAGTGTCATAACCCAAGATTAAACTTATCTAAATAAAATTTGTATTTATTGTCCACTTTCATTTATACTAAAGCTGTTTTGTTATATTAGTTATCCATGATGTCAGTCGTGGCGCAGGGACCAATGTGAGACTGTAAACGCGACTGGTTGTGGGTTCGATTCCCATTCGAGGAAACGCAATATTTATTTACATTTATATATTCATTTCTTCGCTTTGGTATCGAGGCAAAAGCGCGGCGTTGAGCACTCAACACACAAGCCTCCAGAATTTGGCGGAAAGTGGAGAATTTATTGTTTTAACACTAGATTCCGTCTGCCTACTCCGCTGTGCGCGGGATACAGCGTGAAGCTGATTTAGCTCTTTTGTTATGTCAGTTATCAATACAATTTTCCGATGAATAAATTGTAAGTTGTGGTCAACAAGCCACAACACAGCCAGTACGGTTTCCAAGAACGACCACCGCTTCAAGGCCGCGCGGGAGTACGAGTCCATTTACATTTTAATGTAACGTTACGTCGGCTACGAACCACTCTCAGTTATCCTCAAACGGCGCGAAGTTATAAAACTTTTATAATTTAATTGTAGTCACAAGTTAAATTGCAAAAGCGTGTCCGCGATCTGCGTGTAATCCTTTAAGTAGAGTAACTCTCGCGTCTCGAGTATAAAGTATGCTATAATAGATCGTCGTTAGAGAGTAAGTCTGCTAAATTCGTCTTTTTTTTTCGGAAACCGACCAAGATTTTATGTCATATAGTAAGAGAATACAAATTAATTTTCAGCTTCAACTTCACGCTGTATCCTGCATCTAGTGTTAAGACACTCCGTTCCCCACTTTCTGCCGGGTTCTGCATTGCGTATTGAGTAGCAGAACTCAACACCGCGCTTTGCCTCGACACCAGAGCGAAGAAATGGAAATATAAATTTAAGTAAATATTTCATCTCCTCGAGTGGGGATCGGACCCACAACCAATCGGTTTACAGCCACACTTTGTGCCGCTGCGCCACGACTGGCCTCATTAATTTTCGATATAGTATAAACCTTGTGATATTTCTGATGAATAGTATACAATATGAAATATCTTGGTAAAAGTTTGCCCTGCGTGTACGGTACAGTGGATAGAGCATAATGCCAGTGACTCTTACATTACGACGGTCACCAATCACCACTCGCCAGGCTTACTAACTACTTAATAACTCTATCCATATGATTTTTAAATTATTCGTCACTTTAATTTATTACTTATTTATCTGCTTGATCTCATATCAACTCTACCTATAACACATAATAAATATCAGTCTACATCTACTTTTCACAATTATTTGCAATATAAAGAGCAGTAAAAACGAATGACGCGGTCGCTTTTAATAATTATTACATATAATTGGTACGAAATGTATTTTATTGTTCACGTTTAAATTAGGTATAAGGAAATTTATTACTTACCTCGTGGTCCGACTCTGTGGCCGACTCTGTGCCCAATAGGAGCAAATGTAGGTAGTGTTACATACTAGGATCCGCCACATGCTGTGCGCGGCGGGTGGAGCTGAGCGAAGCTATGTTGCGTAAAATTTTGCGAAATTTTCTATTTTCAAATTCAAAATATTCTTTATTCAAATAGACTCTTATAAACACTTTTGAATCGTCGAATGAACGTATAAACAAGATAAAAGCTACCACCGGTTCAGAAGACAGTTCTGCTAAGAAGAGCCGGCAAGAAACTTAACATTTTGTCCGCACGCGCTAGGTTAGGTTAATTAAAGTTAAATCTGTGCGGGTGAAGTTCAAAACGTTCCACAACTTAACTCTAAGGGACACATTTTGTCCATTTACTCAAAAACTACAATTACATTTTTTTTATATGGAAAAGGACAAGGCAAACGAGCGTTCGGGCCACCTATTGGTAAGTGATCACCGCCGCCCACGGCCCCGTGCAACACCAGAGGCGCTACAGGTGCGTTGCCGCCCTTTAAGGTGGGTTTGGCACCGGAGCCCGGTATTACCTGATGCGAAACGCAGTGGCATAAAGCCACTACTCAACGCCGGTTTTAAACACCGGGGGTGGTCGAGTCTGCTCATGCGTGTTATCATTGCTGGCGACGTGACTCTACCACACGTACTACAGTCGCCTCTTACGACACCACCAGTACCAGGGTGATCCTATTCTAGGCCGGGAGCACACGGCGCAAAACAATTATCACCAAACTACTTCGCTGGGGTCACTGTGTCGAGTAGCATTACAACGAAACACACTTTTGACCAGTAAGAGCTGAGCGAAGCGAAGCCCAATAACGTTCTCTCCGTGTTGTGTCTATATCGATATAATATGATATACAGATAAATACGTAAAAAAAAATCATGCCCGTCGTGGCGCAATAGCACAGTGTGTGACTGTTAACGCGTTGTTCTGAGTTGGATTCCCACTCGGGTATATGAAATATTTTAAATTCGTCGCTTTGGTTATGTTGATTTTTTCCACTCAACGCGCAATGTTTCTAAAATGGATGGTAAAGTGGGAAATGGAGTGTCTTAACACTAGATTTTCTCTACTTACTTTGCTGTACGGGATACAGCGTCTAGCTATTTTTAAAAACTAAAACCCAATAACATGCCTAGCCTGGGTACTAACTGCGTCACGGGTACATTATTATCTGTCAAACTCTGCCAAATTATAATAAAGAAAAAAGAAAGGTTAGATTACTTTATCTTAATATATCTTTCGTACTTTTAGGGTCAAGGACAGTCACCTTGTGAAATACGTTCCATTCTCTGTTTTTACAATACACTGCAATATTTATTTATTAAGTGCATTTATTGAAAGTTTTTTTGTGTGTCGACGAGCCCCACCAAGCCCCACCATGCCCCAGACCGGTCCCCAGCGTCGCGACAGGCCGGTACTTAGGTATTAAATAGTACCTAATTGTTCAAAGAAATCACCTTTTACATTTTAATTTAAGCTAATTTTAAATACTTACGTAAGTCTCTGTGACGGTCATCGATTGTACAACGTTGTATATATTATTGAGATTGTTAAGCACTTGTTGCTCTTACTGTGGAGAAAAGATTTATGAATTTATCAGCATTTATTTAACACTAGCGGCGCGCCCACGGCTTCGCCCGTTTAAAAAACATGATTATTGATTTAATAAGCAGAATTGATTGACAACTCTAAAGACTTCTAAGATTAGATTATAATGATTTTTTTATTACTTTATTATCTGTGATATTCTAATATGATTTTTTTACGACATTATCGTAACTTCTTCAAGAATTTTTGATTGTTTCGAACTAAAAAATATGACCAACGTTGATATTTGATATTCATAAAATATACATAAAGCAAATTATTATATGTATCTATTTTTGTAACATTACGTTCTTTTAACCTATGTTATGTTTTTTAAAGCTCTGTTAAATGTGCTGATGTTACTTAATAATTTAATGTACTGCTTCAGAAACACCCTTAAATGTAAAATTATTGATTTGGATAAGGATTCATAATATTCTTTGTAAAATAACTGTAATGTTTGCATATTAACTCCTGTACAGTTTTTAAATTAGCTAAACGTACATTTGGTAAATATGTAGTTATTACAGAGTACACGTAGAAAGGATGTTTTTAGGCATTTTTATATAGATTTATTTCAAACGAACGACCAAACCACAAAATCGATGTATTTGCTTGATATCTCTTTGAAGATCAAATCGTTCTTTATCTCTGTGTTGAATTAATTACGATTTAAACTTAACTGTTATGATTTATGAAGGTAATCTCCACTAACAATTCAATTTTGTTTACTTTATTGTATAAAATATTGTATAATAGTGCTTCAAATATATATATTTTTATCAACAGTCATATAATCAAGACGTTTCGAATGTCATTCTTTAGCCAGGAATCCTACCAGCGCGATTGCTATATTGTTATTGCGAACGTTTGTTCGCAGGCAAACTAATGCCTTGAGTTTTTGCCATTCAAATGACGATAACTTCTTTTTTAATGAACCAATTTTGATGAACCAAACTTTAGTAGTTAAGTTGAGTTAAAACAAAGCAATTGGTGAAACTTTTAAGTAAATCGGTTCAGTTCTTTCAGAGAAAAATGCGGACAAAAATATGTCGACAGACAGACGGACAGACAGACAGACAAGAAATTAAAAAAATATATTTTTGCTTTCTATTATTCTTTTTAAGTGTCCCTCTATCCATTTCAGTCAAAATTACTAAATGTACAGACAAAATATTTTTACTATCTTATTATATATAGAGATAAGCAGAGGGAACCTAGGGGACCTTGACACCAGAGCGACGAAATGTAAATATTAAATATTTCATTTCTTCGAGTGGGAATCGAACCCACATCACGTCAAGCCCACAATCTGTGTTTACAATTACACGCTTCTGCCTCTGCGATACAACTGGCCTTAAAAAAGACGTCTGCGCTTTCTAAAATCAACACATTCTACTCTATGTGTGAACAGGTAGAGGAACATACAACTAACATCAGGTGACGACCGCCTCTTAATTAGCGAATACTTCCTCTTTGCAAAAATACCTTATCATTGGCGAGTCGGAAGTGATATTGAAATTTAAATCCGCGCAGAGGTCACCTCCACCTCGGACGTCGCTCGAAAAAGCAAATATTATGATAATTTCAAATTATCTCTTATGTAAGGTGTTAGCCAAAACACTCAATATTATTTCTTTAACACTATACTTTGCTCTGACATGAGTGCTTGAGTCGCAGAGCTGCATTTATTTGAGTGGTTCAATGGTCTAAGGTGAGGACTAGTGATGGATTTACCAGCATCAGAGGTAGTAGCCAAGAGCGGCAGGTTTTGGGGGTCGGCAAATTTACACTCCCTTTTTTCTCCCACTTCTACTACTCTTTGTAGCTCTATGCGCGATTTTCTTATTTTGATATGAATATTTTAAATCATTTGATACAGGTGAAAAAGGTTCCGGTTTTTGAAGTTAATAGAGAAAGGACGGAAAGCAAGATCAGCGTAAATGATAAGATGTTAGAAGAAGTAAATGAAATATATCCTAGCTGCATTGATGAGATACATATATTGATGGTACTCAATGCAGAGCTGGACTGGAGCGGACGCCCGCGAACTTAAGTTTCTAAACTTTTATAAGTTATACTTCCCGTTGACCTACAATCCTGAAATTGGTTCGAAAACCTCGCTGGGTGAGCCCAACTTGCACTTAACAATGTCATCGAGTCCTTTCTATCTATTATTTGAAATTCGTTCCTTGACCTCCGATTGCAGTAACCTATTCGGTGTTAAGCTCCGCCCCTCTTGCCTCAATATATTGCCTAAAGATTACAACCGTCACACAATATATTATAAACTAATACACTTGATAATAATGGATAGAATTTTGCAATGTCTAATAAGAAATATAAAAAATTAAGCATCTTGCTAAACTTTATGAAAGAGCGGTTTAGCTGTGCGGTTAATATATAAATATATATGTATATTATAGCGACAGCTCGTGGGTTGGTCTGTGTCACGTGTCCTAATAGAATTTCCTTGTAAAATATTTGATAAATGGATGTCCTCCGTCCTGCCACGGGCGGCCGCACCTACCGCCACCACCACAACTTACCTACTTGATATAATATATAATGTTAATGTTAATAGTCGTGACCACATTCATATAAATACTTGTATATTAATTCTGACAATGTGGTTGAGTATAAGGAAAGACCAAACAAAAAGTTTTTGTCTGTGCCAACAACGTATAATATATTTTAAAATAGGTATTTTTTAGCTTTTGTCCGGTGTGGTAGTAGCTATCTCTCAATGCTATCTTTTTTCTTGGCCGGTACCGACTTTAAAATTGTCGGATTTTAAATAGTAAAAAGGTATAAAAATATTAATACTTTCATTTATGATTTTTCAATTTTCTTAAGTAATTAAATTATTAGTCTCTATATTTAATTTTTTGTTTAAGTTTAAGCAGATGTGTATAGTTTTGAAGTCGGTCCAAGTTTTTGCGCTAGAGAGGCACGGCCGGCACTGCCCTCAACAGAACAAAGGAGTTTGGAGTCTTAAATATCACTCATATATACAAGCTGAAAATAAATTGTTAATCGCACACTTAAATGTAATTGATCTGTAAAAAAATATTTGAATTAATTTATTTTTAATTAGCTCAGTTGTATTATACAAAATAATGATTAATTCACTTATTAAGTGACCTAAAATTATCGTCGATACACAGACTTGTCAGACAACTAGTTTTTTTTTTGTAGATTTTTTGTACCGTTAAGCTCCTCCTTTTTGAAATCGGTTAAAAAAATATATTGATATAAGTTTTAGCATCTTTTCGGTAATAGCTACATCGATATTTAGTTCGTTTATTAAGTGAACAGAGACACAATTTAACCATCAGCTGATGAGAAGTTTTACCTTGATAGTATACTAGCTTCTGCTAGCCTTCTATTCTAATCCATATAATATTCAAAAGATTGTCCCCTAACTCCTAATCGTTAAGGAATTGTGTCTCCTATCGTCATCATCATCAGCTCAGTGTCGTCATTAGCCACATCCATGATAACTCCCCCATATATTATTCCCCCGAGTGGTCGTCCTTCCACCCTTGTGAAGAAAAATAGTTGCCGAATATATAATCTCCTACTTTATGAAAAAAGAAGTTATCTTAAAATATATCAGTGACTAGTGCCTAGTATTAGTATTTAAAATAGTTTCTTTTTTCAATTTAACGCCGTATTCAGCTGTATGTAGCAGGGTACGTAGAGGGAATCTAGAGTGCAGACACTCAGCTCCCCACTTTCCGCCTAATTCTAGAGCTTTGCCTGATGATGTTATATAAATATTTTATTTCCTCGTGTGGGAATCCAACCCACAACCTGTCCCTAATATCATATAGCCTATTTTAAATTAATAGGTAAATTAAATTCTGTACCACCGTACTGCTTTCAAATTAAAAACATACGATATGCAATGAAGTAGATATCTATTTACATTTTTATATTTAAGCCGTAATTTTACGTAATCGATACGATTTCTGATAAAATTACCAACAAAATGTCAAAAACTATAGTTTTATATTGAAAGAAGGATATGGTTTTAGAGTATACATCTTAATTTATTAGTACGTCGTCGCCGGACCTTGGCACGGAAAATGTAACGAATTATTTCTTTTATTACGTACATATTATACTTATTTATAAATATTTTTTTAGTATAACATTTCAATTGTATTAAATATTCAATTTTTATCTCGACCTTCTGTTTTATAGAGCACGAGATGGCATGGATGGTTTTACTCAATAGTCGAATCGAATCGAAAATAAATAAATCCTGTCGCTATGGATTTAATAAATAAAAAGATTTACATATAAACTGTCCGTATCTTCCTTCTTTATTAGGTGTGTACTTATACCTCCTGAAGTGTAGTAAAGAAAAAATATTAATTATTTTAGTACGGTTACGGTACGGCAAATGCAATTTTTCCTCAGTTTTTAAGGTTCCGTACCTTTTAAGGAAAAAGCACCGTTATAAGATCACTTTGTTGTCTGTCCGTCTGTCTTTCAAAAGGCTTTATCTCAGAAACGCTTGTAGATATCGAGTTTAAGTACAAATCATATATACTCAGATCTACGACCCAAAATTTTTTGAAAAAATCGAATTTCAATATTTATTTTTTAAAAAGACGTGGTCGTTTACTTCGCAAAAACGTAAACGTATTTCGACACTATAAAGGAAATCAAAATTATAAATAAAGGTGTACTTCCGGTTGACCTAGAATTATGAAATATTGTAGCTACTATCTGTAGGTAATACTAGTTTACTACAAAATTTTATATTAAAGCCGCTAATTCAAGTGAGGGATTAGATGAAAGGGCTCTGGTTGAGCTAAGCCTGAATTTCAGATAAAGTTCGGGACCTCCAATTTTTGTACGGAACCCTCGGTGGGCGAGTTGAATTCGCACCTGTCCGGTTTTTTATATCATCATACAAATCATAATTTTAGATTATGAGATTACCGTCATCAAACGCACACACAACCATTTTTAAAATAATTCTTTTAGATACTTTTACATTGATAAATGTAATACATTTTCTCATATATTTTCAATGTATAGACAGCGATGAGTTAGAGCTCATATTATACGTTTTATGTACTTATAAACAAGCGAGTCGCTCGCGGCTTCGTCCGTTAGGACTATATAATTATTAATTTACTGCATTACATTGTAAAGAAATGAAGAAAACATGCAAGATCAATGTAAATGGTAAAATATTAGAAGAAGTGAATGAAGTAGTATATTTGGGAAGTATGTTCAGTAGATATGAAAGATTCTAGATGGATGTGGAAAGGTGTATTGCTGCCGGTAACAAGGTTAACGGAGCCTTAGCTGCATTGATGAGACGGTGAAACGTCAGCACAGCTGCGCGTTTGGCCGTACACAGAGCAGTGTTGGTATCGACGCTGTTATACGGCAGCGAAACGTGGGTATTACAGAAGAAGAATGGAAGAAAGATGAATGCTGTGGAGGTGCGATCTCTTCGTAGGATATGCGGAGTCAGCTTAGCTGATCGAATCCGCAATGAGGAGATACACGGAATGGCAGGTACTAGCGAGGATGGCACGGTGAGAATGAAGAAGAACGTGCTCAGCTTGGAGCACGTCGAACGAATAGAGTGATGGAAGAACGGCAAAAAAATGTATGACTATAACATAAACAGTGCATAATAAATAAATTTTAAACATTAAGTAATTTTTAGAAAAAATAAAATATAATAATAGAAATAATATATATTGTATGTATTGATAATAAAAGTCGCAATAAAAAAATATAATTTATTCATCGAAAATATGTCCTTAAATTAACTTGTTTTTCCACAATTTACATTTCCTATCAGCGATCAGCATACGTCACACACTAGCAGGTGTCGCAACTATAAAAACAAATAGAATTATTAAAATACACCTAAACGGTCAAGTGCGAGTCGGAATCCCACACGAATGGCAAGTTTGTCATGTCTCTTGTATGGGAGCCCTCTAAATATATTTATTTTATTCTGTTTTAGCATTTGTCGTTATAGCAGCATCAGAACAATGTAACTATCACGGTTCATGAGATACAATCTAGTGACAGACAGCAAAATTTTAGTAATACGGGACCGAGTAAAAGGGACCGGGACCCTTTTTGCAAGATTTTTTTGTAGTCTTGTGAACATGATGCTTCAAGCTGTATCTCGCATATGTAGCGCAGGCGTAGTGCGCCTTGTGTCAAGCGATTTCGAGACATTGCGTTATTGTCTACGCAGAACTCAACGCAGCATTTTATTCTAACAGAGTTGCGAAAATGTAAAGTAATTTACTCCCTGAATTCGGTTCGAATCCATAACCATCACAAAGGTCTCGTCTTATAATTTTTAACATTACGCTGTATCCTGCACATAGCAGGGAAGGCAGAGGGAACCTAAGAACTTAGTATCAGACTCTTGGTTTCTTATTAAGACACTGCCATACCCGACTTGCCCCCGAAATGTTAAGACATTGCGTGTTAGTGGCGAAAACACAATGCGGAGCTATGCCTCGTTACCAGACCAAAGAAATTAAGGAGTGGGAATCGAACTCACGATCGTCGTATTTACAGTTCCCAACTTATGCTTCTGCGACATCTTGTAATATGTTCCATAATAATAATAATAGGTCATTATAATATTTACATGAAATAACTTTTCCGCTTAGAAAGAGCAATGGTGGTAATAATGTAGTAAATGATGGTCAGCGCCATCAGGTAAGTGAGTGTCATCCGATTGTGAGCTGGAGCGTCTCTATACTCGATACAACAACAGACAACAACAGGCAACAACAGGCAGGTAACGACGCCGTCGTGACTGAACTCTACAACGGCTGTTGTTTATTTGATACTGTGCATTTTACATTGTTCAATGGTAATCGTCAATAAAATAAATGTACTGATTATTACTATCATCGGTAAATATGACGCATGTCGTTTTGACGCGGTTAAAAAGATGTCTGTGATCCAGCAGATCAAAAATAAAATAAAGTTCTCTTCGCATGTAGCTGAGTTCTATAGTTCCTGATAGATTTTACAAATAGTGCTGGCGCTTTTACCGGGGTAAAAACGCCATTTTAAAAAAATGAAAAAGTTATTTAAAGAGAAAAAAGTTATTTAAATAATAACTTAATATATATAAATAATTTCTTTCATCAGTTTTCGGTAAATAAAAATCGGGGCGAGTTCTGCACACACAAAGATAAGGAAAATGGTTCCTGATAATTTTTAACAATAGCTCTGTTGATTTCACGAAGAAAAAAAGTTAAAAAGAAAAAAGAACGTTCATTTCGGAAATACTTCAAATCGTAAAATAAATTTTAAAAATAGATAAAGTTTAGAGACCGTAGCGTTTGTGCTCCGTTCTCTCTTACTACCCCGCAAGGGATAAAGCATGAGTTAAGATAAAGTTATAGAAAATTCAATTTTTTGAAAAATATCAATTTATATTGTTAAAACATATAAAAAGGAGGAGAACTCTTAATTTTTCTGCAGAATATAAGTCTGTGATATTAGGGCTGAAAAAGACCTGGTCTTTTTATCTATATTTCCTACCGCATATAAGTATTTTAATAAGCTTGAGTGCGTCACTGCGTCGATTGCAGTAGGATGCATATTGTCTTGTAAAAGCGCTCATTCTCCGTACATCAGGAGTCACTACCGCCCGCTCGAGGTACGAGGTACGAGGAATCATGACGAAGACTTATTAAAACCAATGAAAATAACGACTTCCTCCTTGCACTTACAGGAGATTCATTTAAATTACACTCCGTTTTTTTTTAATTAACAGTCGTTACAGCTATTAGACGACAGGTAAGTACAGACACGTAGTAGGTATGAATTAAATACGTGCGACGCTATTTTTTACAAAACATATTTTCTTATTTATATTTATAAAAAATATTTTATATTTGACTGAACAAACGATAATTTTACAAATAATTTGTAGCAGCCGTTCAGTTTCTGTTAAAAGATTTTGTTTTTTTCTAAAAAAAATTCTATTCTTAGTCATTTCCTTTCCTTTTTCTTCAACTTTTTTCTTTTCTTTAACAACACTTTGAATAGCAAATAAAATTTAAAAGCATAAAGCAGGTTATGAATATAAAAAAAATCGTCAATGGATAGGATATAGGGTTGGATTCCGTTCCTTACTTCACTTTTCGCCGAACTCTGCAGGCATTGCGTCTTGAGTGGCAGGAAGCTAATGAAAATATTAAATATCATTCATTTCCTCAAGTGGGAATCGAACCCACAACTTATCAAGCTTGAGGCCAGTCGTGGCGCAGGGGCAAAGTGTGACTGCCAAATCGACTGGTTGTGGGCTCGATCTCCACTCGAGGAGATGAAATATTTATTTACATTTATATTTTCATTTGAGCGTTTAGTTCCGCCACTCAACACGCAATGCCTCCACAACTTGGCGGAAAGTGGGGAACGGAGAATCTTAACACTAGGTTCCTAGATCTTTATTGTTTAAATATGCTCCATGGCTATTGGTTGGTCGACATCATACGACTGGACCCGAGTGCACTCCGTTGAGGTAAAATTCTGTAACAGTCATTTATCGCCTGTAAATACTTGAACAAAACAAATGAACTCATAATAAACGTGTTTTTTTCCTTAAACGTGTTAAAATTAAGCGATAGCTGCTAGTTATTTTATATTAGGTTCTTATATTATGTTATTTGTCCGGTGGGACGACCCCTGCCTGATGGACCGACGACCTTAAGAGGTTGGCTGGAAGCGGATGGGTACCAAGAGCTGAAGATCGAGTGTGGTGGCGAAAAGTGGACGGTCGATGGCTGTTGATGATGAAGATGATGATGATCATCGTCATCAATGATATATTCATGTCACATGATGCATCTATCTTTTCGTTTCTACCCAAAAAGTCAAACTTCAAAGTAAAAAAATCGAAAATTCGAAGTAAAATATTCACATTTATGCCCATATAGTTCGTTAATAAATACTTTTATATAAAAGTACGTACGTCCAATTTTTATCTATTAATATGCATATTTCATACTAGCAACCCTCTTGCGGCTTCGCCCGCTTGAACTACTCGATTAGGTCTTTCGAATTCTAAAAACATTCACCTTTTAAGACAATATCTGTAGGTACATTGATTATTATAGACTGAAATTTGAGCTAATTTAATAAAATAGCTATTTTATAGCAATTTTGACAAACAAAATATTTTATATTGATGTATCTTTATTATTTATGAAACAATCGATATAAAGCAAACACTAATTGTTAAGGGGAATTTGCCAAACACCGGGGAAAACTACATTTAAAACGGTTAAGCCGTTTCCGAGACTACCATCAACAAACTGTTATAGGGTCCCGCGTGGATGACCTTTAAAAAGATTTCTTATCTCTATATATAATAAGACAGTAAAAATATTTTGTCTGTACATTTAGTAATTTTGACTGAAATGGATAGAGGGACACTTAAAAAGATTAATAGAAAGCAAAAAGATTTTTTTTGAATTTCTTGTCTGTCTGTCTGTCTGTCTGTCTGTCTGTCTGTCTGTCTGTCTGTCTGTCGACATATTGTTGTCCGCATTTTTCTCTGAAACTACTGAACCGATTTACTTGAAAATTTCACCAATTG
>JAATLQ010030661.1:0-22070 GCA_013421005.1 Heliconius erato x Heliconius himera | reverse complement strand
CTTAATACTAGGTTCCCTCTGCCTACCCTGCTGTGTGCGGGATACAGCGTGAAGCTAATAAAAAAAAAAAGATTCTTAAAAACATTTAATTGAACACGTGTTTCATGGTTTTTAAGAATTCAACTCCTAAGGGTGCAAATGAGAGGTTGAATATTTGTATGGAAAAATCTTTAAATTGCCACCGATTTTTATAAGAAATTAAATTCAGACTGTTAAAAATATTTTATTGAACACGTGTTTCGTGTTTATTTAGAATTCACTCTTAAGGGTGCAAATAAGCGGGCGAAGCCGCGTGCGCCCTCTAGTAAATAATAAAAATAAATAAATAAATTATATACTTTATTATACTATAAGTAAGTCGCAACCTCGACGTTCATCTGAATATATACTTTAACAAAACTAATTATTCACAAGCACTCGATTATGAATAAATAATGTAGGTAATAAATATTGCAACTGCAATTTTTTTGTTGCCATGGGTAGGAACGTAGGTACTTATAAAAATATAAATATTAATCTTCATAATAGATACTATAGCTTTTTGTTCTACTTCAAAACTTTTTTACTTAAAAAAAATATTTTACTTAAAAAAACATATGGCTGCTTATATCAAAGCGCGTATGTCGACACTATCCATCCATCCATCAGCCTTTCCGGTTGATCTAGAATTATGAAATTTGGCAGCTGGCATCTACAGGTAGTACTAGTTCAGAAAAAACCTGAAAACTATAATAAATAACATTTGTAATTAAATCCTTAAAAATAAAACCCTTGAAAGGAGGAACCCAAAATTTCATATTAAAACCAGTTCAAGTAAGGTATCGGATGAAAGGGCTTTGGCTAAACTAAGCTTAAATTTCAGAAAAGCTTGAGATCTCCAATTTTTGTACGGAACCCTCGGTGGGGGAGCCCGACTCGCGCTTATTCGGTTTTTTTATATCTGTTACCTTTGAACTTTCGACCTGGTGAACCGATTTCGATGATTCTTTTTTTATTTGTAAGCTAGTGCTTCCCGTGTGGTCCCATTTTAATTTGGTTTTCCATTTCTGACAATGGTATCACTGAGAAAATCACATTAGTTTGAAATTTACATAAAGTATGTGCGCGAAAAATGGACTAATAACTCAATATTTTGATTATTGTTATTTAAACAGAAAGGAAATAATTTCAAGGGTAAAATTGATGAAAATTTGGTTAGGTTCTTATTATGGAATCTGGTTGAAATTGAAGAAGTCGATTTTTTTTTGTTAAAAAATTATAATTATAGTCACAGACAAACATCACTCTTCAAAAAAAAAAAAAAACAGAATTTACCATAACAAATAGCCATAAAGAACTTAATCTATTCCACAATTAATTGTAATTTTAGTTTTCATAGTATAATTAATTACGGCGTTCTAAATCCGGCTTCAAACCTCTTACAACCTCAGACATAGAGGCTAAATCACTTGACAGCGTAATGTTGTACAACAAAAGCCGGAAGGCAAGGGGCGGTGTAGCGTCGTGATGATGGAGCGCCGTGGTTTCGCTTGACGTTGACAAATAATGAATAATACCGTAATCAAGTCGTTCTATTCTTAGCTTTTGTTGAATAGAATATAATAGTAAATAAATAAAAATGTACATGATAAATTAAGTTGTTGATTTTTTTATTGTTAAAAAAATTATAAAATTAAATCAGCTTCACGCTGTATCCCGCACACAGCAGGGTAGGCAGAGGGAACCTAGTGTTAAGAGACTCTGTTCCCTCCGGCAGAAAGTGCTGCCGAATTCTGGAGGCATTGCGTGTAGTGTGGCAGAACTCAACGCCGCGCTTAACCGCGACAACAGAGCGAAGAAATGGAAATATAAATTTAAGTAAATATTTCATGTCCTCGAGTGTTTCATCGAACCCACAACCAGTCGGTATTACAGTCACAACTCGTGCCGCTGCGCCACGACCGGCCTCTATTATCTTTATTGTTAAAAATTAATATATATTAGATATACTCTATTATTTCTAGTTAAAAATCGATAAAATGTTTCTAACATTTTTAAAGTGTCTAAATCCATACTTAGGAAAGAAAAATACTTATTTAGAAAACGTATAAAAATTTTAACGGACACGAACCCGCACCTACTGGAAACAGACCAGGTTAGGACATCGATAAAATTTATTTACTGACAATAGCACATCTTTTATCTATTCTGTCAGTTAAGAAGCTGGGGGTAAAAAATATCAGCGTCAGAGCAGGGTTTACCAAAATGTACTCAACCGTAGATTTTGTACAGTAGACATCCTTAACGACTGCCTTAAAACGACGTGAATATTTTAAAAATGTACTAGATTTTACTATTTTATCGAAACCGCAAAATAACTTTAAATACAATACTCAAGAAAACGAGAATAATCACTTTGCCTTCATTTCTATTTACAAATAAGGACAAAGTGGTTACACTGTAATCAATTGTTAATGGATATGTATGTCTTACGTAATGTACATAGGTACATTAATGAGTACTTTATACAAAAAAAAAACAGCTTCACGCTGTTTCCCGTATCTACATACGGGAAACAGCGTGAAGCTGATTTTTTTAGACACTGTATGCAGAGGGAACCTAGTGTTAAAGCACTCCACTCCTCACTTTCCTCTGAATTCTGGAGGCATTGCGTGTTGAGTGAAGGAACTCAACGCAGTCCTTAGCCAGATACCAGAGCGAAGAAATGAAAATATTAAATATTACTTTTCCTCGATCGAATCCACATCCTGTCGCATATACAGTATTAAGCTTGTGCCCCTGCGCCACGACGGCCTCAATATACACAAAAGATTTATATTTATATTATATTTTTATGGACAAAAAATAATAGAAATTTTATGAGGATTAAGAAATATCACTCGCTGTATGAAACACAAAGGCTTTACAGTCTGTTAAACAAAACTGCTGGTGCCTCATTTGTATGAACGTAATTACGAATCGTGGTGTATTGTTGGCCGAAATGCCATGGTATTTGCCTGGTGATTTCGTAACTGCGTAGTGGAAAATAATATATAATGCTAGTTATATAGCTAGTTCAGGCCGTCGTGGCGCAGGTACAAGGGTGAGACTGTATCGCGAAAGTTGTGGGTTCGATTGGGGACTAGAAGGAACGAATTATTATTTAATATATTTTCGCTCTGGCATTTAGGCAAAAGCGCGGCGTTGACTTCCGCCACTCAACATGCAATGCCATTAAAAATTCGGTGAAAGTGGGGAACGGAGTGTCTTAACACTACGCTCCCTCTGCCTACCCTGCTATGTGCGGGATACAGCATGAAGCTGATTTGATTTGAAATAGTTAGTCGTATAGGTAGTTATAGCCTTGTTATAAAGTTTAAATATGCATCTTTTCCCTCACCCTACTGTTGTGTGGCATAATTACGGGCTAGATAATATCTATAGAATTTAAATTTAAAATAACTATTAAAATGAAAGTAAATTAGAGACCCATTACGACTTGATAGTGGTCTAGGTCTGTATATTAATTTATGACTTATCTATACTAATATAAATCGGAAGAGTTTGTTTGTTTGTTTGTTTAAACGCTTAGATCTCTGGAACTACCGGTGGGATTTATTTTACTTTTGTTTTGTATAAAAGCTACATTTTTCAGGAGTGCTATATAACATAAGGTTAATTCTAAGTTACTCTTAAATAACGAAATAATAATAATTATTATAACCGCTACCGAATTACTTTATACGCGTGCGCTCCGGAAATACTACAACTACACGTGTACTACTACATGTGTGTGTGTGTGCGTGCTTGCGTGTGTGTGTAAGAAATTTTGCGCCTTGTCACCGATGACAAGCCTCTGATCCTCTCAAGCAGACATGCTGTGCTCGCTCCGCCATTTCACACACCAGACCGAAGAAATTAAAATATTAACTTAACTTAACTTAGCTTCACGCTTTATCCCTTGCGGGGTAGTCAGAGAGAATTCGTTCCCCACTTTCTGCCGAATTCTGGAGGCATTGCGTGTTGAGTGGCAGAACTCAACGCCGCACTTAACCTCGACACCAGAGCGAAGAAATGGAAATTTAAATTTAAGTAAATATTTCATCTCCTCGAGTGGGGATCGAACCCACAACCAGTCGGTTTTGCAGTCACACCTCGTGCCGCTGCGCCACGACCGGCCTCATGTTAAATATAGTAAAATATTTAATATCCTCGAGTGAAAATGAAATACACAACCTATCGCCGTCATAGTCACGTGCTTGTGCCCTTGCGCCACGAGTGGCCTCAACATTTATTTATATATATTTATTTATTGTTATTAATTAATGGTCAAAATTAAAATAAATTTTATATAACTTAACTTATTGTTTATTTGTCGCTCGATTGCGGGCATTGCCTGTAGTACCTATATAGTCTATAGGTATCTTCAACAGAAAAAAAGTCTGTATTTGTCTTATAACAAATTCCAAAGCATAAGTTGTTTTTTTAAACATTAGATGTGCTGTTACATAGTTTTATATGAAGAGTGATAAGGAATAAGGGAAATCTCATTTGTTAGAATAGTATTTTTTTATTTTATAAAAAATATCCTAGCAAAACATAATATATATGTAGAAAATAATTGATAAGATAAATAGTCATAGAAAAATGACACCATTAAAGCTTTTTATTTTTTTTATTTTTTCTTTTTGCATTTTTAACCGACTTTAAAAAGGAAAGGGTTCTCAATTCGGTTGATATATTTTTTTTGTATGGATGCGTATCGATTTCTGAACCAATTTACGTGTTCTTTTTTCATTTTTTTACTTAGTAAAATTGTATGTTCGTAGTATTTTATCTTGACCTTTGATGCAACCTTATCACGATGTGACCATATTTGTACATTATAACGATTTTCGTTAGAAATAAAGTAATGTAATCTTTTTAAATATTTATTTTATTATAAACATATTTTATTAAGGGTTTGTGTTAAATAATTTGTTATTTGACTTTATTAATTTATATAAATACCTATCTTTTTTTAAACATGAAATATTTATAGAAACAACTACGTGTGGAGTTAAAAAAGTCCATTGAAAATGTTTCATAAAGAAGTACATATAGCAGCTTCCCGTATTCATTCTATGGTAATTTGGCCGGAGTCATTTTACAGCATCACGTTTTTGAAAAAAAATGAGAAAAATATTAATTATTCTAATAATCTTCATAGATTATTATTGCTCATGCAATTAATTCATCACTCTTCACATCCTTATAATATAATTATGATTACTAGGAGACTTGCATTGCCTCGAGACCAGAGCGAAATTTAAAAATTTAATATTTTATAACTCAACACGCAATGCCTCCAGAATTCGGCAGAAAGTGGGGAACGGAGTGTCTTAACACTAGGTTCCCTCTGCCTACCCTGCTGTGTGCGGGATACAGCGTGAAGCTGATTTTTGATTTAATTTTTTATTTCCTCTAGTGAGAATCGAATCTACAACCTGTCACGTTTACAGTCACACCTTGTGCCCGTGCGCCACGACTAGCCTCAGTATAGGAATACATACGTATATATCTATTATAGTAATAATATTTAAATGCGATTATTGAAACGACGCAGTCATTTATATCCAATTATTACGGGCGGTGCGTACGATTTTAATAATCGTCCACGATTTTTACGCCTCATGCTCACTTCGTGAATAATTCAACGTGACTGAGTGTGTGAACCTGATAAATATGAATACTATTGCGTAAAGCGAAGGTTCTAGATACGTATTTTTTTCCTAAATCTGGAAAAAAAATACGTATTATATTTAGAACCTTTACTTTACGCAGTAGTTTTTTAATTTTTTAAAGTTACTTTTTTACCGCAAAAATGTAATAGAAATTTTTGCCTTTTTTTAGCTACAACCTAATGTTAATTGTTTCCCACTTTCCGTTGAAGTCTAGATGCGTGTTGAGTGGCGGAAATGAACGCCGCGCTTTGCCTTGACGCTAGAGCGAAGAAATGAAAATATTAAATATTTCAGTTTCTCGACTGGGAATCGAAACCACAAACAGTTGTAATCGCCGGTATCGAGGCAAAGCGCGGCATTGAGTTCCGCCACTCAGCACGCAATGCCTCTAGAATTAGGCGGAAAGTGGGGAACGGAGTGTCTTAACACTAGGTTCCCTCTGCCTACCCTACTGTGTGCGGGATACAGCGTGAAGCTAATTTAATTTTTTTTTTATATTTATATTATTTTTTATAAAATTCGCCTTAAAACAGTTTTAACAGACGTTTTTACCGTAAAAGTGTAACAGGCAAATATTTATTTGAAATGTTTATTTAAAATAGATGTTTCATTCGAAAAATACATATTCATAAAGCATAGTTGTACTAGTTGTATTGTATGAAAATGATAACATTTTTTGCCTGAGCTATAGGACAAAAGCATCTGCGGATGTCCGCGAGACTTCTTCTTGTGTAATTAATTTAAAATTAACATGTTCAACGACTATAGCATCATGTTTTTTTAATTAACTCATTCACCTGTTACTTTTATTATTCATGTAAATATATATATTTATATAAAAAACACTTCCCACTGTATCTCGGGTAGGTAGAGGCAACCTAGTGTTAAGACACTCCGTTCAGCAGTTTCCGCCGAATTTTTCGAGGCGTATTGCGAGGTGAAACGCTGGGTTTTTTGCCATGGCGCTAGAGCGAAGAAGTTAAAATATTAGTGAATAATTCATTCCCTCGAATGGGGATTGAACCCACAGCCGTCGCGTTACAGTCACACCCTTGTGCCCCTGCGCAACGACGTGACGACCTCATATATTTATGTATGAATATTTATTAATGAATATGTATTTTCCAAATGAAATAGCAGGAGATAATTACTTACACCTATTTTAAATAAACATTTCAAAAACTAATTTGATTTTAAATAAATTAAATGTACCTAATTAAGAACATTCTTTCTAATAAAGAATATTTTTTTGTTCAGTAAATTTGGTGGTACAAGCGTGTAAACGTGATGGTTGTGGGCTCGATTCATACTCCAGGAAATGAATTAAGAATATTTAATATTTTCATTTCTTCGCTCTGATGTCGAGGCAAAAGCGCGGCGTTGAGTTCCGCCACTTAACACACATGGCCTCCAGAATTCGACGAAGCCCCTCACGACTGGCCTAATTTTTTAGACATTTAGTTAACTAAACAACATATACATTTCTAACTATTAACGAATTCAAGAAAAATGAAACAATATATAATTTAATCCATTGTTGCACAGGGGCCTCTGGCTACAAACGAGGTGGTTGTGAGTTCGAATTATTGTGGAGTTGGGTCCTGCCACTCAACACCGAGTCTCGAAATCGAATTAAAAGAGAAGAAAGGAGTGTTTCAACAATAAATTATTCCTTATGCGAGAAAAAGGTGTAAAAACCCACGGAATTCGAACAAAACGTACAATATAATCTTACAAACCACATAAAACTTAACCCAAGTATAGATTAAGTTATTAGAACAAAACACAATTCCATACAGGAAATAAGAAGAGATTCTTAAAAGCTTTTTTTTAATAATAAAAAAATATAATTATATCTCACCACGAGTGCATCCCGATTTCTGTTGTGGGAAAGTGGTGTATAAAACGCCATGTAAAGACATCATAGCACCGAGGTGAATGACCCCGCGCAATTACCTCAACCACATCATTACTGGCCTCTGGACTTTATACTGCTAGTATAAACTATAAAAGTACTTCTACTGGCTTCTCTGTCACTCAGTTTTTAGTTGATAGGTGACAAATGTATGTTATATTTATTATAGTATATCAGTTTCACGCTGTATCTCGATATAGCGGGGTAGGTAGAGAGATCTCACACAAGCACTCCGTTCCCCATTTTCCGGTGAATTTTTTGAGGCATTGCGTGTTGAGTGGCGCAACTCCACGCTATTATATTACAATTTTATAAAACAAAAGGAAAAATAGGAATAAAACAACCGTAGTATAATAGATTCTATTATCGTTGAGCTGTCTGATTGGCTGATTGGCTGATTCTACTTTCTATTGAATGTAAAAGAATAAAGATTCTTCATATTGAACAAGTTAATACAAAATTGTTGTTAATTTGAATTACAATTAAATTTAACATAGCATACAAATGATATCAGGAACATTGTGAAAATAAAACGAAAAAATGAATAACTTTTTTTAGTATACTTAAATAAATCAGCTTTACGCTGTATCCTGCACACAAGAGGGTAGGCAGAGGGAACGTTGTGTTAAGACACTCCGTTCCCCACTCACCTACTTACTTAAATAATTATAATTTATAGAATTATTATTTATTTTCTTACAGTAAATATGTAACAGCAGCAAATTACAACTTTTGTTGTTGATATCCAAAAGCTCTAACTAATCACTCAGTTCTGTAATTAATCCAAATAAACTTATAGTGGGAGAGAGAGGAGAAATCACTTTAGTAAAGAATTTGACCATCCATCCAACCTCCAATCCAAACTTACCTAAAATGACGTCACTTTACACCTAAACCAAATCGGACATCTAAAAAACATCGCCATAGATAATATTTTACCGTAATAATTTTTTGCCGTATATTCACAAAGCATAGTTGGTATTTTATCACGAAATCTCCCCCATTGTTCGTCAGATACCTGTTGTACACAAAACGTATTTGAATATTGTTCTGACATTCATTACGATGCACAGCGGTCAGTGAGCACATAGGTAGTGGGATACGTGGAGCTATTCATAAAATATATACGTCGGACCAGATTGATTAATTTGATGTCTGGACTTTAATTTGTTGTTTTTGTATATTGCCGAACTGTGTATCGTTTTTAATATCTACAATGTATGGAATTGATTTGATTTATATAAATAAATAAATAAATTAGCTTCACGCTGTATCCTGTACACTGCAGGGTGGGCAGAGGGAACCTAATGTTAAGACATTCCGTTCCCCACTTTCCGCCGAATTCTGGAGTCATTGCGTGTTGAGTGGCAGAACTCAACGCCGCGCTTGTCCTCGACACCAGAGCGAAATGGAAATATAAATTTAAGTAAATATTTCATCTTCTCGAGTGGGTATCGAACCCACAACCAGTCGGTTTTACAATCACACTTTGTACCACTGCGCCACGACTGGCCTTAATATAATACTCATGAAATCATCTTTTTATTATTGGAACCAAAACCAATTCAATATATCAATAGACCAATTATTTCTCTTTTGTTTTTTAGCATCACGTTTTGTTTCGCAGATACCAGGGTAAGTAGAGGGAACCTAGTGTTAAGACACTCCATTCCCCACTTTCTGCCGGATTCTTTGGGCATTGTGTTTAGTGGCGGAACTTAAAAATAATAAATATTTCATTTCTTCAAATGGGAATCTATGGAAGTATATTTATGTATATAATAAATATAAATCAAAATAATATATTGCTTATTTGGCGTAACTATGACGCAATTGTACTTTTTTTTAAATTAAAAAGTGCAAATACCTCATTTTGCGTCTGATGACTGGTACTATACATTAAAAGAGGGACGTGGTTTCACAGAGTAATATTTAAAACCAGATAATAGCGATCACTCTATTATGGCGCATTATGTATTTTGTGAACAAAATAATAAAAAAAATCTATTTGTAACATTTTTTTTAACCTTCACGCCTTTTTCTTTTTAGTAGTAGGTAGAAAATATATTTTTATCCAGGATATTGCAGGTCTCATCCTGTTTATAATTTTAAAAAATGTGCGTTCCGACTAAGTACTTAATATAATTTTAGAAATTATTTTTATGTTGAATATGAGAAAACCCATGTATGTATTATATTTATTTGATGAAATAAAACACAATTCAAATGCAAATATTTAATTGACAATAAACAAATTCTACTGTATTAAATTGACATAAATATATAAAAAAGATATATCTTATGTTGAAACCTAATAGAAACCATAGCTTATTTATTTATGTATCCTTTAATTAAATGTCTCAAAACTAGTTTGTATTTAATTTTTAAGCCATAAATGAATATGTAATTTATTTAGAAAATTTTAAAATAGTAAAGAAAAACTAAAAACTGTCATGAAATTAAAATTTAATTGTTCATGAAAGCAAATAAAATAAAAAATATATAAATTAAACGAAATTACCTTAAAAAATAATATTTAAATTATATTAAAAAATACATAAGTCTAACTAAAAGTTCAAAACAAAGCTTACATGGGCGTAAATATTATTATTTATGGCAATTGGAATTTAATAAAAAACTTAAGTACCAACATAGGAACGTAATAACGTACTGTTTACTTTTGTATTATTTGTTATATAACCATTTATTCTATTTAACATATAATTATGTATTTATGACCATAACATTTGCATGAAGGCATTATTTACATATATTTTTTAAAAAGATCTTTCTTCTAATCATTTTCTCTAAAGCAATAAGCTGTCTTAACCAAAATACTGAAATAATAAAATACTATTACTAAACAATAAATGATATCCATTTATATATTTGGAAAGATATTAATAAGTTAATACATAACATCAAATTTACAAACATGATTTAAATACAATATCTTTTAAAACTATCTCAAATATCTATGAGAAGAAACTTCTTAGCGTTCCACCGTGCAGTTATCTGAGATGGGCAAATATTCATTGCAATTGGCAATTAAATATTAACTGAAGGTTATTTCTTTGAGGGAAAACCACAAATAACAGAGAATAAAAAAAATCTAATTAGCTTCAAGCTGTGTACCGGAGCAGGGTAGGCAGAGGGAACCTAGTGTTAAGCACACCGTTCCCCACTTTCCGCCGAGTTCTGGCGGCATTGCCTAGTGAGTGGCGGCCTCAACTCAACGCCGTACTTTGCCTCGACACCAGAGCGATGAAATGAAAATATAAATGTAAGTAAATATTTTATCTCTTCCAGTGGGGATCGAACCCACAACCAGTCGATTTTACAGTCACACTCTGTGCCCCTGCGCCTCGACTGGCCTCAAACAGAGAATTAATTGTAATGTAATTAATTGTTAAAATATACACTACAATTAAAAACGAATTGATGGTTTATTGCGATTTCCGCACAAACAAATGATCGGTTGTTAATATATTTAATTGTTAATTACAATTAAAAATTTGCTTAAAAACTCTGGTCTTTAAGAGAGGGTGTCGTTGCAAGGTGAGGAGTTCAGAACAGTGGAACATACGACACGACGTGTATATTTCTCACATCCATTGCCATTTCTCCTCTTTCTACCGACACCAAATTCGAAATTATTTTATTAATACTTTCGAAGTACATTTTAGAAATATATTGACGATGGTTCTACATAGACAGAGATCTTTTAGGGCATTAGGTTTTATTCTAAAAGCTACTATTAACTCTAGATCTATTCCTGGTCGTCCATTATTTATATACATATATTCATAAATTCTAATCTAAACTTTGATTAGGCACATTAAGTTTTGCATAAATAAAAACTTTATACATTAATCCTTATGAAATTATTTTAAATATTATGGAATCCATTTCTTTTCTACAAAAAAAGTGAATATCGTGTTTATATATCTAATAATTTATTTTAATGAATAAAAATATTAAATTGAATATATGCTTTGTGCTATTTAAGGTTTATACATATTTCTTGTACTATTTCTAGAACGGTAGGCCATTTAAAAATATTTATTACTCATATTAGATTATACTTATATATAGGTTTATACATATTGTTATATTAATAAATTTGCATAATTTTATCGTATAAAAACATAAGTTAATAGAATAATTTATTTTCTAAAGCATTTTTTTAACTAACAAAACCCAGCTGGTGAGATTTGTTAAAAGTTACATTTGAAAATTTTTCAAAAATTCCTTTAAGAAATATTTGATTAATATTTTTATAAACACTAAATATATTTAATTATTTATGCTTACATTAATTTGCTTTAAACTTTAAAATTTGTCATATAACCTAGTATTTATTATTCCACAAACTATTTATAATGTAATTTAGAATATATCAAATGACTTTTGGCAGTTAACAGGTAAGGATACAGTCATTTTTTTATACATTTAAAAAACTTCTCTTTATTAAATGGTATAAATGTATGTATCTATTAAAAGTATTAATTATTGTGTTAGAAAGAAGAATTTAATTACCACTAAATAAGCATGGTTTTTTCTCAAAATAGATAAATTGTCAAATATAGAACTAAAATTATTACTTTTTTAATCATTGCAGTTTGTGTGTATAATGTAACTTTTTTTTATTTATAAGAAACAAAATTATATTAGTGAATCCAAAAGTAAAAACTATTAGTAAAAGATAGTAGTAAAAGAGTTTAATTTCATTATACAAAAATCAAACATTTATATTACAATGAGAGATATTTATCTTACACACAAAATAAATTCATGATTTCGTTTAATATACTTAAAATAACGTCTATATTAGGACTATATATTCTAAATAAGTATTTTTCTTTCCTAAGTGTGGAATAACACTTTAAAAATGTTAAAAATATTCTAAAACATTTTAAGAAAATTAGGCCTTTAAAATTCAAAGTCAACTAAAGTAAAAAAATCTGTATTAATTAACTATTTAAATTTAGAAAATTTATATATCCCAAACCAAAGATTTCAATAATTTTCTTCTTTGTAAGTCACCACTTTTAATATGAAATTGAAGTGATACGAACATATTTATGATATTATTAATTTATACACTTTTAAGCACTCAATTTCCATTTCCATACAAACACATACAATAATTTAATTGTAATTAACCACTAATTGAAGACCGAAGGACTGACATAAATGCTACTGGATGTAAATTAACTTTAACCTCATTCTAAATTAAACATTTTGCAGTAGTCATTACATTACAGTAGTGTTCTCAAAAAAATATATACGCGATTTTTGGTGTTTAAATATTTTATTTATAACTAAAGGCGTCGCCCTCTTGATATACATAATTATTAATTTACTGATCTGCATTAATTTCGTTTTGTAATTATAATAATTGAAATTCCAATAAATACTGGATAAGCGTGAACAAACACACAGATAGACCGCGAAAAAAATTGAAAAACATTGTTTTTGGTCCTATTTCGTCAATAAATGCCACCAGTAACATTTTTTCTTATATATCTCCCATGTACAGACACCGAACCAATACGATTTTATTATAAATAATATAGATAAAAATGTAAAAATGGCGAAAAAAATCAAAAATCTTATTAATAACCTCATTTGTTTTCCGCGTAATATTGATGAGCCAGATCCAACAATTCCCTCCGTAATTGTAGCGCCTGAGATCTAAGATGTTGTTCCCTTGTACGGATCACTCTATACTGTTCTTCGCGTTCTTCGGTATGCTGTTCCACCAGCCAGCGTAGATAGAGCTCTGGAATTTTATATAATATCAATATTTAATATGTTGATTGTTTTTATATAAATATGTATATGTCTCGAAATTGTCACAGTGGCAGTGGTGGTTGTGTGTGTCGATTCCTAGGGTTTTTTTTATGTATAAAAAACTGCCTATATCTCTTACCTGTTAACTGCCAAAACTCACATGATATATTCTAAATTATATTATAAATAGTCTGTGGAATAATGAATACACTAGACTATATAAAGAATTTTAAAGTTTAAATTTAATAAATGGAAGCTTAACTTTTTTTAAAAATAGTAATTAAATATTTCTTAGTGATTTTTGAAAAAAAATCAAATGTAACTTTTATTATTAATTGTAACAAATTTCGCTAGTTGAGTTTGTACATCAAAAATGCTTTAGAAAATAAATTATTAATATATTAATATTTCATCGAGAAAATGAAATATTAATATTTTAATTTCCTCGCTGTGGTTGCGAAACAAAGCGCAGCGTTAAGTTCCGCCACATAACATGCATGCGCTCAACATGCATGGATTCGACGGAAAGTTGGGAGCGGAAGTTTCTTATTGTTATTACTATGTGCAGGAGTGTGAAGAAAATATATCTTGAAAATTAACATATTTATATAATATCATGGAAACTAGGAATGATTAGCTTGTTTTTATCCCTAGTGTTTCTGCTGTGCTTATCAATGTTCTTAATTATTTTGAAAAAATATTATTTCGGATATATTCTTATGCAATTGTATATCCGTTTTACTAAACAATTCTTGCAGACAGCTTCCGAGCTCTCACGCTGCTGTAACACGCTGTAATAAACACAGTGCTTTTTTTTTTTTTTTTTCCTCTAAGTAATATTAAATATTAATTCCATAGCACAATTTTCGAGATATCGAGTGTTGAGTGGTGGAACTCAACGTGACATTTGCCCTAAACAAAGAAATGAAAATAATTTACTTATCCGAGTGGAAACTACACCCACATCGGGAATCGGACTCAGGACACATACCATTTCAATCGCCTCAGCCCAGAGTGCTAAATGCAGGCTACAGCGTGAAACTAGGAAGACCTAAATGATTTGAGGTGCCCAACACCGTTATATTTGGTGCTCCATTCCACTAAGGCAGATTTAATTCAAGCAGTAGATAATATAAAAAAAAAATAATCACCTTCCCATATAACATAGCTCATGGGGGCCACGGAGGGCCATATCACATTTGGCGTGGGCTCGTACATGGGGTTGATGTAACCACTCAGCTCATCCGGCTGGTTGACCCACGACCATATGCTGGTGGTCTGCTCGTATACTCCACGGGTTTCCCGCTCTTGGCCACTGTCGCAGAGGAATGTGCCTGGAATGTCAATAATTTATAAGCTTTAGTTAAATTTTAAACGTTTAAAAATTGACTTTAGTTACTGTAGTTCACTTTTATCTGCAGCTTCGAATGGAAGTAACTAACATTTGTGTATGACACTTTTAAAGTGTCCGATGTAGCTCTGATCGTAAATACAATGGCTACATGGACATACGGTACTTATATCGTAATATATTTTTGATAAATGGGTAATTTAAAACTAACACATTTTTTTAAAATTAGAATCAGCAGTTCCTGAGATGGGTGTCTTTAATCAAACATTTTATAGAAGTATAGATAGTATAGAAATATAATGTATTGGTATCAAAACTCACTTCTTGGGCAAAAATTATTTATCTCTCAAATTGACAACCAGGGCAAAAATATCAAAATATTTGAAATTTAAACATAATTCAAATGGGCATAATACTTATAATCTTCAAATGTACGTTGACTCTGACAATAAAAGTGGCACAAGTTAATTTAAACGGTATTTTAGAAAAAAATATCTATATCGTAATATTTATCTATACTACAAAATAAAATCTATAGAGGCCGTCGTGGCGCAGTTGCATTAGAATGTTACTGTAAGCGTGATGATTGTGGGTTCGATTCCGGGGAATGAATTATTTATTTTTATCATTTCCTGATACTGTTAATAAGACAAAGCACGGCGTTAAGTTTCGCTACTTAACACAAATAAAAAAATAAAATATCGAAAAAAATACATACAATCAAAACTCACCAAACTGACTAGCATACGCATGTTCGAATAGAGTTATCAAGAAGTTCTGTCTATACTCGAAACTGCACGGAAACTGTTCCAGAAACTGCCTCACGCAATCCAAGAACAGGGGGAACGTTGGTGCCGACTTCGGTTGAGAGGAATATGCCCCTGAACGATGCCGGGTGCCGAACGGATGACCAGCTTGAAGCCATTCACGTTCTATTAGAGCTTGGAGACTGTAGAAATTCAAAGGAAATAAAAGTGAACGATTATTTTTATATATTGAAAAGTATTAGTAATATTGTGCGATTTTTATATGATATTGTACAATATCTGAGAGAGGCACAGAGTGTGATT
Source organism: Heliconius erato x Heliconius himera (assembly GCA_013421005.1). Classification (NCBI taxonomy): domain Eukaryota; kingdom Metazoa; phylum Arthropoda; class Insecta; order Lepidoptera; family Nymphalidae; genus Heliconius; species Heliconius erato x Heliconius himera. The sequence continues at coordinate 6,236 of JAATLQ010030661.1, read as the reverse complement.
GCAAACCGACTGGTTGTGATAAAAATGAAATGAAATATTTAAAATTTATATTTCCATTTCTTCGCTCTGGTGACGAGGCAAAGGGCGGCGTTGAGTTCCGCCACTCAACACGAAATGTCTCCATAATGTGGCGGCAAGTAGGGAACGGAGTGTCTTAACACTAGGTTCCCTCTGCCAACCCTGCTGTGTGCGGGATACAGCGTGAAGCTGATTTATTTATTTATTGTACAAATCGATGAACTGATACATTTTGAGATACATTTTGTTTACTAATTTAAAAAATACACTCATAATTACCCTTACCCTCGTATAGTCCGACAGTCGGGATTCAAAATAATTTGCACTAGGGAACACACAAGCAATGTTGCGTCTTCACCACGGGTACCATGTATTAGAACTGGTTCTGCTTTCTAAAATAAAATATAACATTTATATAATATACTACTATACTATAAATAGAAGATTTATGCTGTTTTTATACAGAATTTGTGTAAAATAACATTATATTTTGACAATAAGATGTCCCGAATGTCCTGTCAAATATGCAACATACTTAAGCACACTACAACACTTTTATAGCTTCACATAGCAAGGTAGGCAGAGGGAATCTGGGAGCCTAATATTAAGACACTCCGTTTTCCATTAAGACACTTCCATACACCACTCCTTGAATTTCTCCGACGACTCTCAACTCAACGACTACAACATTAAAATATTTTTTTTTACATGTTCACTACACGGTTTTATTTATGCAACCAGTATATGTACAAAGTGAGGCCAACAAAATAGTAAGCTTCGTCACGAACTTAATAGAAGTGCGTAATAGATGTTCTCTATCTTTCTAGAATGCGGATTCATAAAAATACAATGATTGAACCAACAACCATTGTGTTTGCAGCCAAACACTGAAAGAAACAATTACTTTTACAGATTTCTATCACATTTTATTTCACTAAGTGATTGTTTCTCAGTATTTTCATGTTTGTTTGTACTAAATTGATGATTTTAGGCCGTGGAACTGTGAACGCGATGGTTGTGGCTTCGATTTCCATAAGGGGAGTGAATTCTTTAATATTTTCATTTCTTCGCTCTGATAACTGCCACTCACACACACACTCTACACCTTGTCATATCCATGAAATAGGGTGAAACAAGAAAAAAAAAAGAAAAAAATAGGAAAAAATAAACTAACCTGATGAATATGTTGAGCGACGATACAGGCAGTGTGTAATGAATTCCTCACCGACTCCGGCCACCCACACGACTCCAATCTCGATATCCATTTATCACATGATATGTCTCGGTCTACACATGCTGTCAAAAAAATGGCTTTATATAAAAATTATATATATTTTTTGAGCATTATTTACTAGTGTTAATTGTTTACATTTAATAAGAGAAAATGTCTAAAATGCTGAAATGTTGTGAACTCAATTCAAAAATCTATTTATCATATGATAATCTATTTATAATATGATAATCTATTTATCATATGATAATCTATTTATACATCTCTATCTATACATGCAAATAAAAAAATATAATTATATACTTAAATAAAATTGAAGATTGCTGATTTCTAACAAATAGTATGAAGAAATGCCAACGCTGCGCTTTGCGTTGATACCAGAGCAAGGAAATCATGTTAGTGGTTTTTTCAGTAATGATTTACAGATTTTTTTTATAATTTGCAACATATTTCCCTATTAACTACTTCATTATAGTTTAAAAATTGATTGTTTGATTAAATTTAAATTATCTTCACGCTGTATCGCGCACACAGCAAGGTAGGCAGTGGGAACCTAGTGTTAAGGCACACCATTCTTCACTTTCCGCCGAAATATGGAGATATTGCGCGCTGAGTGGCGGCACTCAACGCCGCGCGCACCAGAGCGAAGAAATGAAAATATAAACTTATATAATATAAATATTTAATTTCTTTGAGTGGGCATCGAACCCATAACCAGTCGATTTTGCAGTCACACTTTGTGCCTCTGCACGACTGGCCTCTATTGTTTAATTAAAGTTTTGTTGTACAAATAGCAATTTTTTTCTTTATATTTGTGTCACATGTTTTTAAGAGTAATACTTGGGAAGGTGCAGGATAATCAGATGTTCAATCTATCAAAGTGCTGGATCCGATATAATTATTTTTAAATTCAAACAATTATATATATGCATACCCTCAATAAGTTTAGAAAAATTCTCAAGAAGCTGCTGTTGATTGTCAACTTCATCCATTGATCTGTTGTATATTTTCCATTGAGAATAATTCGAAGCACTTTCTGTTCCTCCGCCTGTTAACATTGTGAAAATATCTTTGGTTTACTTACTTAGAATGCAATATGCAAAAGATATTATTATGTGTTATAAAGTCATTTTTCTGATGTTACTAGATACTGTTACTATATTATAAAACAAATCGCTTCACGCTGTATTTATTTATTTTATCACTAACACTGCAGCCGCCGCTAGTCCGCACCGCCAACTCGAACTCGATTTTCTATATATCCGCTTCCACAATAGCCTTCAAATCTTCATTATCAACATAGGTCTCTGGCAGTCCATGGGGCTTGTTCTGTATGTCGACATTTCCAGAACGAAAGCGTTAGAACTAAAAGCGCACTGTGTTTTTTTTGCGACACGACCGCCATACACATCATTCACCCTTCGACGGTGAAACTCGTCTGCCACGGTGGAACTCATACTCGTAAATATTTCAAGGTTTCCCTTTAGTAAACTGAGTGACGCAAACAGAACGAAAACAGACGACAAAACAAATGACTTATGTTAGCTTATCACAAATATATTTATTTGTAAATAGCTGTATAAATTTAATTTTGGAATTTCTAACCAAAGAAAAAAATTGTGATTAAAGTTTTTTTTTTTATGGAAAAGGGCAAGGCAAACGAGCGTTCGGGTTACCAGATGGTAAGTGATTACCGCCGCCCACGGCCCCGTGCAACACCAGAGGATCAACAGGTGCGTTGCCGACCTTATGACACAACACCAATTTGGTATGTCAGGACCTAATATAATTATACCTTTATTTTGTTGCTGGGAAATCGAATTTGTGCTTCTCAAATCATATATGACACCTTTCATTCCGACATTGACGACAGTGTTTAAAATGGCCTCATCGGGTCGACAGCGGCGATGTTTAGGGCCATACAACGGTTGTCCTGCTCTCATTAAAACAGCCTAAAATATTACAAGAGTTTTAGTTTTGCGTTACACAATATAGCAGAGTAGGCAGAGACAAACTACCATGTAATGTTAAAGTTCTCCAATCCCCCTGTACTGCCAAATTATAGTCACTGTGTGTTAAGCGGCAGAGTCTTAACGATAGGTTCCCCCTGCCTACTCTGCTATACACAATTTTTATCTGTAAAACTACTTTTTTAATAGTTATTATAAAGTATATTTAGGGTTATAAGTGTGTTACTTTAAATTTTCATGAATAACTAAAAATAGCTGGCAATATATTGGATTGCCAAAGCTCAAGATAAGGATACATGGAGAAAGATGGACGAGAGTTTTTACCTATGAGGAGCTTTACAGTAAACAACAAATAAACACAAGAAAAATATTTTGCATCATAATACATAAACTATTTTACTATAGAAGTGAATAAAGCTAAAAGTAAAAGAAAACAAAAAAAATATTAAGTAAATAAAATTAAAATATATATATTATTAAGTATATAAGAAGAGCTTACACCATTATTATGTCTATAAGACAGCACTGGAAATCTTCCTCCTTGTCTAAAACTAGCCGCAGCAGCTAATGTTTCATCATCAATGATTTTGGGAACCACCACTCCTTTACCATATGCCGGGCACACTGTGTAATGTTGATTGACTCTTGATATACGCCATTCCTCTGATGCTAGTACTTTTGTAAACTCACCTTCATTACTAAAATTGTATAATTTACATGTGAAAAGATCATTTATATATGATACAAATACAATACAAAATTATTTATTTTTTCATTTGATGTACTTCCACAATCTAACAAAATTTATCATTTTAAAGACAATTCCCACACTTTGAAACAAAATTTTTAACCAATCAAAACTTATTTTGTAGGAATATTTTCACATGAAACTTGCATTTAAATTGGTCAAGCCACTTCTGAGATAAGTGGGGCTGTTGAAGTATTACATAAGCAGTTTTTTTGCAATTATTGAACCCCCCATTCCCTATGTCATCAAAAATAAGCAATCCTCTTACCCCCTCCCCCGATGCTTACGTATACATTGGCATATATTTTTTTTTAAGGTATTTTTATTGATATTTTATTTGTATCTACATATATAAAAGGACATATCCCCACTGCCGCTAATAGTAGAAACGTGAAATTTGGACAGATTTATATTTTGGAATTTCCACTAAGAAGTGAATTTGAAAAATTTTAACCCTAAAAGGATGAAATAGGGGTTGAAAGTTTGTATGGAAAACAATTGAAATCAGCACCGATTTTTATAAAACTTTAAGTTCAGACTCTTAATAATATTTCATTGAACACATGTTTTGTGGTTTATTTTAATTCACCCCTTAATGGTGCAAATAAGAGGTTAAAGGTTTGTATGGAAAAATCCTTAAATCGCCACAGATTTTTATAAAATTTGAAATTTAGACTCTTGACAATGTGCCATTCCTGCTAAACAGATATGATAAACTTATATATTATATTATAAAACTAATAGTTGTATCGTCTATCATACATACGTCTACCAAATATAGCCATAATATATATGAAAAATTAAATAAGTTCTGCTTACGTAATTACTAGCTAGACCCCCCCACCCACCATGTCATCAAAAATAAGCAAATCCAAGACCCCCCCGCCCACTACAGTGCTTACGTAATACTTGAATGACCCCAGTGTTCAAAAAATTGTAATCATTGTTTTGGGTTCTATTAAATTTACAAATGCTTCCAACTATTGCATATTTTTTTCATGAAAATTTACTGATATTTTGTTCATTTACTTTTATACCGTTTACAATTTTTTTTTTGTTCAAGTTACCAGACCCAGGATATGAAAATAACTCATCCCCTAGATAGGAATTAAACCCACAACTGCCATGTTTACAGTTGGATGTGTGTTACACTGCACCACAACAGCCTTTTAACAATTATCATTTGTGAATAATTCTTTTTGTCATATTTTATCTCTACAATGTACCATTCTTTGTAAAAAACCATTATTTATATATTTATTATCATAGTTTACCTGTACAATGTATATCCATTCTCCATAATAGGGTGCATGTGTCTATAAAAGAATGGATAAAAGAGACTAGGGTCCTGTATATTAGAAAGATTTTCAAGTGTCTGCGCCACTAGATTTAATTCTGTTGTATTACTGATATCCAATTGGAATATTCGGAGGTCTTTACATTTTAAAAATAAGGATCCTCCTTGGACTATTCCTCCACTTATTTTGTTTTCTTTTTTTTCTATACTATCTATGTTTTTGTGAAGCAACTGTAAAATAATAAATTTAAAAATTATTAAACTAGTTTGACTTATATATGTGTGTTAAGCTAAAAGAAGATAAAGTAATGTTAGTCAATTGTAAAACTCGAAATATTCTTATCAATTTTTCTCGTGTAAAGTAAATCTTCATAATAATATTATGAAAATAAAATATTGTTTTTATATAAAATATTATACAATAGTTAACTACAGTACAAGTACAAATACATGAAAAAAAATCGTTTTACGCTTAGAGCTCTTACTATAAAACCTACCCATAGTTCTCTCACGCCTTCTTTTCTGGAACTTAAAATTAGGTGATGTCCAGTGATACAGACTGTTCCATCAACATTGTCATGGTGAGGATATTTTAGAATAACACCATCTAATTTATTAATAAGTATAAGCTCTATAAATTCCATTAGACCGAATTAAAAGTTACCGAATTAATTATGTTATTGTTTTAGTTTTATCATTATTTACTGCAACTGACGTTTAATTTAACCATCTGACTAGACATGGGCGTTATGAAACGTAATCGGTTTCAGAAACTGCTTACGAGTCGAATAACCGCATAACTAGTTTCGGGGACAAACGCATAACGATTATTTCACATACGTAGTTTCATGACAGTAAGCACTTTGATGTCTCCAACGGCAAAAGTAGTTGCACTATCAGTGTAACAGATTATATTATGAATCAAATCAAGTTACATCGACATAGTAGAGTCAGATAGTTGTATCTCGCTCG